>CAUYLG010046801.1:0-48243 GCA_963573385.1 Cacajao melanocephalus | reverse complement strand
TATCCTTTCTTCTGCTTGGTCAATTTGGCTGTTGAAACTTGTGCATGCTTTGCGAAGTTCTCATGTTGTGTTTTTCAGCTCCATCAATTCATTTATATTCCTCTCTAAGTTATCCATTCTCCTTAGCATTTTGTTAAATCTTCTTTCAAGGTTCTTAGTTTCTTTGCATTGGGTTAGTACATGTTCTTTTAGCTCACAGAAGTTTCTTGTTATCCACCTTCTGAAGCCTGATTCTGTCAGTTCATCGCACTCATTCTCCATCAGGCCTTGTTCTCTTGCTGAAGAGGAGCTGCGATCCCCTGTAGGAGGAGAGGCATTCTGATTTCGGGTGTTCTCATCCTTTTTGCACTGGCTTCTTCCCATTTTTGCGGATTCATCCACCTGTCGTCTTTGTAATTGCCAACTTTCAGATTCGGTCTGAGTGGACTTCCGGCTTGTTGGTGATGAAATTTTTTCTGTTTCTTAGTTTTCCTTTGGTGGACACCCCTTCCCCGCAGAGCTGGACTTTCCCGGTTCAGCTGTGCTTACTGTGAAACTCTCAGTCCTCAGTGCTTCCAATTGCTGTTCTCCTTGTGGGGATGGGACCAGCCGAGCCGGACTCAAAGGGCACCCCGTCCCGTATACTCCGCCCCGAGAAGCGCCATGCCGGGGCACCGGCAAAACATCTGCGCCAGCCAAAAAAGTCACGCTGGCGACCTGTGTGTCTCCTCTGCTGGGAATCTCCCGGTCTGTGGGCAACAAAAATTTGTCTGAAAGTGCAGCGTCCACTCACTTTCTGCACTTTCACTGGGAGCTATAAACCTGAGCTGCTGCTAATCAGCCATCTTGTATCTCTCCTGCTCCATATTTTTATATAGGCATACAATGTGTAATAATGTCAAGGTAAATGGGTTATTCATTACCTCAAGCATTTATCCTTTGTGCTCCATTTCTTAATAATATTTTGGTTTTCTCACTTAACCTCTTAATTGCTGACAGCAATCAAGATTAAGTATTTATTACTAATTCTAAATACTTTCCTAGACAATACTATTTCCTTTTCTTTCATTATCAATTATAGTCTTATGCCTTCTTAATCTTTGTCTACCTCACAGAGTCATTTTAAATCTTTCTCTCTTCCACCCTCTTCCTCCTTCTTTACTCTCCCTCCTTCTCTCTCTCCCTCTTCTACTACCTTACCAATTGCCACACTTTCAACATAACAACTATATTTGAAACATGTTAATTATCTATGTCACAATCAAATTAATTTAGTAGCATCCACCATTTTCACTTCACTGTAATACGGAAATAGCCTCTAAACTCTTTGTTACTGGTCTTTCTTTCCTTTAAATAAACTTGAAATTCTCCAAGCAGAGATGACCACCATGCTGTGTTCCTTCTCTGAATTGTTGCATTTCTTCCCTTTGAATGTAGCAAAGTCCAAGATCTTTGTTTAAAGGCCTTTAAGAACATGACCCTTTCATCATGTTCTGCAGTTTATCATCTTTGACTCCTCACACATTTGGCCTGCAGCAGGTTTTCTAGCAGATGCTTTAATACATCATATTCTTTCCTAGTCAGAATATCTCTTCTAATAGAAACAAGACTCTCTCTTTCCTAGATATGGAAAATGGAGGTAAAATGGTAAATACCTGAAGGTTACATAAATAATTATCAATAATTATGGGTCAAGTCTAATTTACTTAATGTTTGTTTAGGCTGTAACATAAAACTTTACGAGTTTTTATCTACTCCAATTCTGTGTGAAGATATCCAATGTAAAGAGAGAAACTAGATTTTTGGAGCATCGGACCCTAGAGATCGAATTTGGAAAAATATGTATTATGTATATGAGTGATCTTGAATTGTTTTAATTTTTATCCTTCATTTGTAAGGAAAATAAGGCCTCCTATGTGTAGAGATGCTATAAGCATTAAATGTCATGTAATGGGTAATGCCTAACAAAAACAGTAGTCCCCTATTATCCAGTTTTGCTTTCCATGATTTCAGTCACTTGAAGTCAACAGCAGTCCAAACATATTAATTGAAAAATTCCAGAAATAAACAATTCATAAATTTTCAATAGTGTGCCATTTTGTACAGTATCACCGCCAAGTTCAGGGTTGGGGAGGGGCAACTCTTATTACTGTAGCTGTAGTAGGCAGTTTAACCCTGACAGTGCTAAGGAGACTGGGAGGTTTGGACTGGGCAGAATTCACCACAGTACAGCAAAGTGGCTGTGGCCAGACAGCATCTCTAGGGTAGGGCATGTCTTCAGGAAATCCAGCAGCTCCAGTCAGGGGCTTACAGATAGAACTCTCATCTCCCTGGAACAGAGCACCTGGGGGGAGGCGTGGCTGCAATCTCAGGTTGAGCACACTTAATTTTTCCTGCCTACGGACTCTGAAAGAGCAGAGATTCCAACAAGGGAGATTTTCCAGCACAGCACACCAGCTCTTCTAAGGGACAGACTGTCTCCACAAGCAGGTCCTGACCGTGTGTCCCGTTGACTGGGAGAGATCTCCCAACCGGGGTCGACAGACACCTTATACAAGAGAGCTCCAGCTGGCATCAAGCCACTGCCCCTCTGAGATGAAGCTTCTGGAAGAAGGAGCAGGCAGCAATTTTTGCTGTTCTGAAAACTCCACTGGTGATATTCAGGTGAACAGGGCCTGGAGTGGACCCCCAGCAAACTGCAGCAGACCTGCAGAAGAGGGTCCTAACTGTTAGAAGAAAAACTAACAGAAAGAAACAACAACGTCAATGTAATAGATCTTTCTCACAAAAACTCCATCCAAAGGTCATCAGCCTCAAAGATCAAAGGTAGATAAATCCACAAAGATGAGGAGAAACCAGGGTAAAAATGCTGAAAATTCCAAAGGCCAGATGGCTCTTTTCCACCTAATGATCACAACACTTCTCCAGCAAGGGCACAGAATGGGGCTGAAGCTGAGATGGATGAACTGACAGAAATAGGCTCTGAAAGTGAGTAATAACAAATTTCACTAAGCTAAAGGATTATGTTCTAACTCAATAACAAAAAGCTAAGAACCATGATACAAGATTACAGGAGCCGTTAACTAGAAAAACAAGTTTAGAGAGGAACATAAATGATCTGATGGAGCTGGAAAATACAGCACGAGAATTCATGATGCAAACACAAGTATCAATAGCTGAAATGACCAAGCAGAAGAGAGAATATCAGAGTCTGAAGACTATCTTGCTGAAATAAAGAAAACAGACAAGATTAGAGAAAAAAGAATGAAAAGAAACAAACAAAACCTCTAGGAAATACAGGACTATGTTAAAAGACAGAACCTATGGCTAATTGGGGTACCTGGAAGAGATAGGGATAATGGAATCAGGTTGAAAAACACACTGCAGGATATCATGCAGAAGAACTTCCCCAACCTAGCCAGTCTTCAAATTCAGGAAATCCAGAGAACCCCAATAAGATACTCCATGAAAAGATCTACCGCAAGATACATAATCATTAGAAAATGAAGGAAAAAATGTTGAGGGCAGCCAGTGAGAAAGGCCAGGTCACCTACAAAGGGAAGCCTATCAGACTCATAGCGGACCTCTCATGGAAACCCTACAAGCCAAAAGAGATTGGGGGCCAATATTCAACACTCTTAAAAAAAGAAATTCCAACCCAGAATTTCATATCTGGCCAAACTAAGCTTCACAAGCAAAGAAGAAATAAAGTGGTTTTCAGACAAGCAAATGCTGAAAGATTTTGTTACCACCAGGCCTCCCCTGCAAGAGCTCCTGAAGGAAGCACTGAAGATAGGTAGGAAAAATGACACTATGAAGCAACTACATTAACAAGTCTGCAAAATTACCCAGCCAACATAATGATGATGGGATCAAATTCGCAAAAAGCAATATTAACTTTAAATATAAATGGGCTAATTGTCCCAATTAAGACAGAATGGCAAGCTGCATACAAAGACAAGACCCATCGGTGTACTGTATTGAAGAGACACATCTCATGTGCAAAGATGCACATAGACTCAAAATAAAGAGATGGAGGAAAATTTACTAAGCAAATAGAAAGCAGGGGTTGCAATTCTAGTTTCTGACACAATAGACTATAAACCAACAAAGGTCAAAAAAGAAAAAGAAGAGCAGTGCATAATGTTAAGGGGTTCAACCAACAAGAAGAGCTAACTATCCTAAATATAGATGCACCCAATACAGAAGCACTCAATACAGAAGCACTCAGATTAATAAGACAATTCTTAGAGACCTACAAAGAGACTTAGACCCCCACACAATAATAGTGGGAAACTTTAATACCCACCAGTGTCAATATCAGATAGATCATCAAGACAGAAAATTAAAAAGGATATTCAAGTCTTAAACTCAGCTCTAGACCAAGTGGATCTGATGGATATCTACAGAAGTCTCCACCCAAAAACAACAGAGTATATTTTCAGTGCCACATGGCACTTACTCTAAAATGTATCACATAATTGGAAGTAAAGTACTCCTCAGAAAATGCAAAAGAAATGAAATCATAACAGTCTCTCAGAGCACAGCGCAATTAAATTGGAACTCAAGATTAAAAAGTGTGTGCCCTGGTCTGGGACCCTCTCACATGCTTCTCAGCTTCAGGAGGTTGAAATTGGATATTTCCCTTTCTTCACACTGAAGGCAACAGGTGGTAGAAGTTAGGTATTTTTCTGTCTCCTAGGTTTTGTTAGGCTATAGTAAACCCTGGGTTTGGTAAATATATATGCATGTATAGATACATATATGTATATATTTACATATTTATCCTGGGTCTGGTAAACATATATATTTACTAATATGTATATACACACAAATACTTTATATATATATATAAAGTATATATATCTCATGTAATAAAAGAATTTTCCTTGAAGCAGGTCATTGTTAGGAAGAAGAGATAGTTTTGGGCTTATTCCAAAATGTACTTTTTCCCTCCTCATTCCTGTTAATCTTGAAAAATGTAATATCGGAATGGTTTTAAATTCTATTTGAAGTAAATTCAAAAGGAAATGGTAGGAGAGTAATTGAAAATAGTAAATGATGTTCAGCTTTTTATGCATTTTTGACAACAAAGTGGGTTTCAGAAAGAATAATATAGTGGTGCCAGTTTGAATGCATGGGATGGTATGGGTGCATTTTCCTTTGCTGATTCTGTGAGGAAAAGAATATACAGAATTACCTTAGGTTAAGTTTCCCAAATATGTACCCTGAAATTCAGGTTTATGTTAAAATGATTTATTCAAAACTCTTCTTAAAGAAAGCTAGGAAAATATGGAAATGTGGCATCTAGAAAGCAAAGAAACTAAACAATAGTATACCATCTCAAGGAATGTCCCACAGAGGATCATCATAGTTCAGTCTACAAAGGAATTGTGGCGACAGTTCACTCATTGATTAAAAGATCTCAATATCTGAAAAACAAGTAAGAATCAGTCTCATTCAGTGAATTAGGATATCGTGAGGATTGGAGAAGAGGATGTTTGAGAATACTGAGTTGTTGCTGTTTTTGTAATGTCAAAGTCCAGAGTAACAAGCAATGATGAGCGTTACAAATGATGTACATTACAGAGTTTATAAGAACATTGGAAGTAGAGAGATCAGCGTATTGGAAGAAACATCTACATAAATATTTAAATATCAGTAATCATAACAGATGTACAAATAGGATGGGAGAATAATCACATTTAATAGGTCTGCATAGGAAGTACTGTTTTCAAAGAAAGGTTGTGATCTAGTCAGAACAAGAGTGAAAGAAATATTCAGTAAAGAGGCTGTGGACACAGGTGATTTTGCTGAAGACTGTGGAAGAGAGCACTGTGGTACAGTTTCAAAGTGTAAGGACTGTGAAAAGTGGCATCAGAAAAGAGTTAGAGTCTGAGAGATAAGGGATGAGCTGAAAGTCTGGGCCTACTGTGTAACAGTATGAACAGTTATCATTGGCATAATATGATTCATGGCACAAACTAGAGTGGACTTCAGAAAGAGGTTAAAAGAAAATAAAACCAAGAGTTTCCAGATACATTGTGGAATTAATCCTGCACTACTGTGGAAGCAGTTTAACACACACAATTACCTAAAACACAACTTTGTTTACTGACAACTCTCTTAGAACCTAAATTCTTTTTACTTTAACCGTGTTGGAAAAGAAGGCAGTAAAGCACTCCTATTTAAGAGATCAAGTTTTAATATGCTTCTAAGCTGTTTTTTGTTGAAGGTGAGTCCCAGAAATAATTTTAATAGACCCAAATCCTGATTATAAAGGTAAGGTTAAGAATTTAATAGGAAAAAATAAGTCATTCACTGATTTTAATTGGTTACCAATGATGTATTTTCTCCATAACTTATCATTGCCATTATGGTAAATATTTCCATAACTATTTTATGTAGAAGCACTAAATAAATCATTCACAAAGATGATTTTGTTAAATAAAAACCTATAAATCAAGTAAATGTGCATAATATTTAATCTATAGCAAAAAAATGCTAAGAATCAGGATTTAAGTTCAAATAAATTACATACTGTTAAATATTACAATTAAAGACTCACTCATAAAGTGATTCATTGGCTAAATAGTGTATATTTAGAGTAAGATTATCACCTGACATTATAAACTATGTATTACTAATTTCAAAATCTCACTTTTTTGTAAGTGAGCTAAAAAGATTAGGACAAATCTCAAACATTTTAATAAAAATTGTCAAATTAGGATAATTTTGGAAATAAGGTTCTTTTTGCAGTTTTAATGAACTAATATATTAATTGAAGGTTTTTAAAAAATTACACAAAACTTCAATCTTAGGAAACCTGGTATAAAGTGTAAATGTGATATTAATTATCAAGATATCCTTTCAATATTGATTTTCTCACAAGCTTGTTTACAAAACTATATAAATTGTTATGTATGTGCTTAGTTTTATCCCTTTTTTACATGCAAATAGAATCATTGGCTCAGACAATCCTCTTCTTTTATATAACACTTTTATCTATTAACATTAATAGAAACTTTCCTTTAGTAAACTCATGAAAGTCTCTGATATTTTCATACCAAATAAGCAATGTTTCACCCTTTCTTTGTGTGGATGTATGTATTCATTCACTGGGAGAACTAAAAGGATTGAACAAACATGCAAAACTAGAATCCTTTTAATTAAGTACAGTTACTAACCATTTGTCAGCATAGGCCTGAAGCTATGTGATCAAACAGACTAAACTGTAATCCACACATTCTGCTTTGTTTCAGTTTATAGTCCCTGCACTATTTATTATCTTACATCCAACACATCACAAGAATGTAAAAGCATATACACCAACAATTTTTACTTACGCTTTTTAACATTAAGAAATGGCGGCAGAAAAGGTCAATTACTCACCAGCTGGAACTGGAATTTCTTTTTTAAATGGAATGCATTCCCTCCCCAAATAAAAACAATATCCTATTTCTGTTAGTAGCAGAAAAGAACAGAATAAATATCAAATGGCAAGCATGTGCCTACCTATGGCCCCAATCCTAGATTATGACCGCAAATACTAACTTGCATAAAAATTAGAACCCTTGAAATTCCTAGTAACTTTGCTAGAGGCCTACCCTGTTGAATTTTACAACAGATTTCACTTCTTTTTGTTTTCACAGTAATTTTTCCTGCACTATCTTTATAAAGTCCTAGAATCAATACTAGAACAAGTTTACTCCTCATGTTTTGTGGGGATTGACATAAAATACATATGATTTTGCCTTGCATTTTTAACTATGCTTATTTTTATCTCAGCTGTACATTTTCAAGTGTAGCTTATTTTCTTGCCCCACATCCTTATCAATATATTCAATATTTATTTTGATTGTTTTATTTCATGAAATTGTTCTCATTTCTATACATTATTTTACAATCTTTCTGGAAAGTGGCAGAAATAAGTACACACACAATGTGAGTAGATATAAATTTACATTTTTAAATAACAAATGCACTACTACCTAATTGGAATATGTTTAATAAAGATGATCTAGTATATCATAAAGCAGTCAAATAAAATATACTTTTATATATAAAAATATGTATTTTTAATTGTTGGCTTATGTTGCATAGACTAATACTGAGGAACTATAGATTGAGTGGAAACCTGGTAAAACAAAGATTATTTTATAAATTTGATGTAACATCTAAAGACACTGATGGCTCTTATATATTTATAAGGTGACTAATAACACTAGCCATTTTTTATAATTTTGGAAATGCTACAATGAATTATTATTTCAAGTACAAAACAAAATTAGGTAAAGTTATCATTTTCTAATTATCAAATAAATTAATTCATTTGCAAGTTTGTATAGAAAATGTTTATTTTGTAAAACATAATTATAACTTTACTTATTAAACATATTACATATTATATCTCATTTTACTGGTTTTGTTACTTAGACCTTATTTAAAGTTAGCCAGAGACAAAAATTAGTCACACTGTGAGTATTAAACACATACTGTCAGACTTTGCAGCTGAATCATCCACATCACAGACCATATATTTTTAATACTGTGGACATGTCATTTCCTTTGAACAATACTTCTAATGGTCCAGACTGATATAGAGTTGCATATTAAAATCTCTAGCCCAGTATGCAAATTCATAATTATCTTGGTTATAGTCTTAGATGAAAGCATAAAGTGGACAAAAGTTATTAAAGTATTACAGATTTTATCCCAAAGATGCAACCCTTAACATTTCTGAAAAGGAAAAGAGAAGTATATGCCAAGGAAAGATGTTAACCATTGTGATGAGATGCATTTCAGTGTTGGCTTACACTTCAAAGCTAGCCATGGAAACAATGTATGTGTGTTTGGCTGTCAAGTGGGAGTTTTATAAAACCACTGAAAAAAGAAAATGCATCTTGAACGTGTCCATGAAAGAGATAAAGCCAGGAGGATGTCACTGTGAAGTTCCCTCTCATTTCCTATTTCCTATTTTTGACTGTTCCTTGACAGCTATTTAGACACCAGATGCCATTTATCTTGAGCAAGGGTTCAATTGCAAGTGGTTTAGTTTGAAGGTTTAAGACCCAGTAGAGAAGTGTAAAGTCAGGCATAGAAGGGAAATCAGCTGATAAAGGGTATGTTACCATAACCCACCACTAAACATGACTTGATTTTTTATACTTGACAGAATTTGGAATAAAGAATGTAAAACTCATAGCAAAGCTCATAACTATCCCAATCAAGGTGGTAGGTATATTTCCATCAGTTTTTTGTCAAAGTTTGCTCTGAGGGAAACGGAAAGTAATTCACTCTGGCCTCTCACATATGCAAGAGCATAGCAAAGTTGTGTGTCTGGTATACCACACTTTCTGCCTTATAGTTTTTCTGAGTTTGAAAGAGGAGCTGTGACTTGGCACGGGTGGATAATCAATTTAGAAAGAGAAAGACAACAATGGTTAGGGAAAATGAGGAGCACAGGCTGTATCCAATGTATCCATCCCATGTTCTACTTAGGTCTTTTTGTTTTTGTTTTTGGCCCTTTCTTTTTAATTAGGTGACAAACTAAAATATCTGGCCTGAATTATATCCTATGAGGATGAAGCTGTATTTTTTCCAGAGAAAAATTAAAAGTTTTAAATTTAAAGGATTTCCCTCAAAGTCGTGGCTATGTATAATTTTCCAAAAGGCTAGGGCGAGAGAGCTAGTAAGACAAACTACAGCCTCCATTGCTACAGCGGGTCCTAAGGCTGCAATTAATACTAATAATCTTCTTTCTCTATTGTACCTTTAAATGCCATTTTCTCTCCATATTTCACCTGATAAGTTGTTTCCCTGGCAGGATAATCCAGACTATCATTCTCTAGGTGCTCTAGGTTGCACTGTTTTTATGGTTTTGAGATTATAATAGTTTGCCACTGCTAGTCATTATCACATATGGAGGTAGTAGTAATGCTACAATGAATCTTGGGTTCCACATTTAATTCTCCCTGCTTTCATTGTGTAATAGCAACCTTATCTCCTCCTGGCAATCAGAATCAATTATTTCAAACAATGCAGTGCTGGGCAGGTAGTCTTCATAACTTCCAGTTTACTGAAACCATTATTGTGTATTCTGCTAGAATCATCCCTAACACCACCCTCAGTAATGAATATCTCTAAAATAGCACAGCCTGAGATTATAGTATTTAGAATAAAAATCATCAGATGCTTTAGCAAGAGGACACATTACCAATTCCACAACTAAGTACTAGGATCTGTGTATACTAGCTCTAAGTAACACAGTGACTTTTCTTTGATCCCCGATGCATGCGGCATCCTGAAAGGTAAAGCTTCCAAAGTGCAGAGTTCTTAATCCAATTTATATCAGGGTGGTTATTTCTGTGTTACTGGCTATATCAAAACACAAGAAAATCAGATTTCTATGATCTTACTATCACACCTCCTTTTCTGTAAAATGAGAAGTTTGGTATCGATAATGTGTAGAATACTGTGCTAACAGATAATCCTAATGTTCAGATGGTGCTAATGGCAAAGGTGTCACCTTTTATGTTTTGATTCTATCCATCAATATTTCCACTCAGCCCTTTGATTCAGTAAATCAGACAGCATCTACTTCCTAATAGGCAGCACAAGACATATGGTCAGTTAATACTCCATTATTATTTCATCAACTATACTGAGGTCCCACTGAAACATCATATTTATTTTTTTCACAAAGGATATTTCTCTACTGCAGAAGTCATGATGTCTTTGCCCCCAGACTCTTAAGATATATGTAGCCAGTAACTTCTAAGGTGCCCATGAATGATTTATGTCTCCTGATATTCCCAGTGTCTAATCCTATCCCTTTGAGTGTGGACTGCATTTTGTGACTCATATCTAGAAAATACACTGCTTTGAGAGTTATGGGATATAACACCTGAAATTGGGTTACAAACCAATGCTGGCTTCCTTCTTGTGCACTCTCTCTCAGTCTCAATCTCTCACTTTTTCAGAAGAAAAATTATCTGCCATGCTGAGAGCTGCCCTCTGGAGAGATCCACATGGCAAGAGAGGTCTTTGACTAACAACGAATCAGAAACTGGGTTTGTCATTCCAAAAGCTAAGCAGAAACTGGCAATGGTAATGTAAATAATCTTGAGTACATCCCTTTTTCTGCTTGAATTTTCAGATGACACCAACCCTGGAGCCTTGTGAGAGAAAGAATAAGTACCTAGCAAGCCATGGATAGAATCCTGACTCACAAAAGCAATCAGATAATAAACATTTATTGATTAAAGCTACAGAGATTTGAGGTAATTTTACACAGCAAAAGATAATGAATACAAGTCCTGTACTTCAACTGTCCTGTTGGGATTTGCCAGAAATATCATAATAGTCTTATCTACCAGATACTTTTAGTTATATCACATCCATAGGATCATAATACTCAAAAAGCAAAGGACTTGTACTGCAGCCTAAACTTGATATAGAATAATTTCTTGCTCTGAACTCTACTCAAAACATTAACTGTCCAGATAACTCTGTAATAGGACATAGCATATTCAACATTAATGTGTCATAGATCTTAAAGGCAAGAAAACTCAACAATTGTTGAGCATTTTTCTTAGTGGTATGATATACAAGATTCAGTGTTGTATTTTTAACCTTAGCAGGAATATCATGGTATGTTCCTGATGATTGGATCCTAGAACTTCACCTAATGGCAGACATCCTAATCTCCATGGGTTTATTGTCCAACCTCTGGTTCACATATTTCCTACAAAGTTTTCTTGTTTAATTGCAACTTCTGAGTTACAAGTTAATATTATCGAATTAACATGATATCCAATTATCATGCTGTCATAATTTCAGTTCTCTATTGCAAAGATCTACAGAATTATAATATAAATAATATCCCCATGAAGTATATGAGCACCAGAATGATGAACATGGACATGAGAGTATTGGCCAAATAAATACCAGTATATCAAGTACAGTGCACTTGCTGAAATTTGTTGAATTAGGCTGGGCACGGTGGCTCATGCCTGTAATCCTAGCACTTTAGGAGGCCAAGATGGGTGAATCACTAGGTCAGCAGTTCAAGCCCAGCATGGCCAAGATGGTGAAACTTTGTCTCTGCTAAAAATACAAAAAAAAAATTAACCGGGCATTGTGGTGAGCACCTGTAACCCTAGCTACTCAGGAGGCTGAGGCAGAGAACTGCTTGAACCCAGTAGAAGGAGGTGGCAGTGAGCCAAGATCTAGCCACTGTACTCCACCCTGGGTGAAGAAGTGAGACTGTCTCAAAAAAAAAAAATTGTTGAATTACTCCGGTAAACATATTACATTCTCCACAGTAGTTAAATCTGAGATTACAACATGACTAAATTCATGATAGTATGTAGTCATTTGCTGATACAGCTGAATTTATAGAGGCCAGATAAGTTCAACGGAGATGAGATAGGACAATAAACATTGCAAATTTCACATGTATGTTGGTAACATTTACCTATACAATCCCTTCCATAACACATCACCGATTTTTTATTACTATTATGCCACAACTGGTTTAAACAACTCTTAAGGGCTTCCATTTATTCTTCCTACTGCAATAGCCTTTTTCTATAGATCAAGAACAAATGCTAGTATTCAACCTACTGGTAACCATGTCTGTCCAATTATATATTAATGAAGCAGGACAATTAACTCAAGATCCCTTCAGACGCCTTCTGAAAGCTTTATTTTTAAATATTCATTAGTTCCCACTCTAATTTTGGATCACCATGATTAGTTTGGATTTTATATTTAAGGATTTGAATCTTAAAAAGACAGGCTATTTCCTTTCCTAAGTATGTATTTACTTTGGGAAACCATTACCCATGTATTTGAAAAGAATCAGAGAAAACAATTAGTGCATAGATTTAGGTAAAGTTGCAGAGTTCCTCCTCAAAGTGCTTTTTGTTCTATAAATATTGATCTCTGGTACTGTGGGTTCTGACCTGAGAAATAAGTGGACTGTGAGTTTTGTCATGGGTAATATCAGATATCTGCTTCTTAGCTGTCAAGGTTTTATAATTATGCAAATTAAAGACCACTTTGGGTGGCTTCTATTTATAATACTTCTGGAAAACCATGATCTGTTAGTGACCACTTAACTTATGATTCTACTTGGCTTTGCAAATCAGATAATATGCTAGAAGGCACACACACACACACACACACACACACACACACACACACACACACATTTGGAGTAGAGGAGAGAGAAAGAGAGGAGCAAATCAGAGCTGTAGCAGTAGTAGTAGTTATAGGTTTTATGAGTTCTGGCTGTGTAAGATAGCCAGACTAAGCTTCGTGGAAAAAGTGACATCCTAGCAAAGACTGAAAGGGAGGAAACTGGTCAAGTGATAAGTAGATATTGGGAGTTAGAGGCTTCCCAACAGACAAACAGCTAAAGAAAATGGTCCAGGACAGGAATTTTTTTTTTACATTTTTAATATTAGTAGGACCAGTGTAATCACAGTGGAATAAGCAAGATAAAGGGCCATGAAGGGAGATGCCAACTTGTGTACTACCTTGCTGGCCATTTTAAGGTATTAGGGTTTTATTTTGAGTGAAAAGCAAAGCCATTAGAGGGTTATAATTAAAGAAAATTAAATCTGTCTTACACTTTAAAAGGATCACTGATTTGTGTGACAAGTGCATAACCCATTCTACATTGATTCAGTTAATAGTAACTAAAAATCTCACTGCCATGATATCCACATTTATGACACGTTTTACATCAAGATTTACAAACATGTTCCCTTTATCATCATACATAGCCATCACACTCTCCTTATCTGCCACCATTTTATTGTTCCTAATGTAATATTCTTGATAATTAAACTTGTTATTATTGAGAATACCTATATTAGAGACTATTACATTGTTAAATTAATATTCAGGCATTGTTGTATATATATACACATCTCTAACTCAAAATTATTTAAATTCAACCATTCATGACACATCTGGGACATCTATGCCTGGTAAATTTCAATTCAAATAAGGCAATTGTACTGTGGAATAACGGAGTTAATATACACAAAGTACTTAGACGAAAGTCTGATACTTGGTATATGCTCAATGGAAGTTAGCTATTATTATTGCTATTGTTATAATTTTCATTACAAATATATGTATACCATTCCTTAACATACAATTGTCTTCTGATATATAATTACAAATTATTGTCCATGTTTCCAATATTTCTAAAAATTATACTCTTGACATCTTTCCTTTGGCTATTCCTAAATGCCTGTCATTTATATTAATACACACCAGATTGCTTTTATATGAGAAAAGACTTAGTAAACATTCAGGAAGACATAACTGCAGTGCTGACTGCAGCATAATAATTAGCCATGTGCCATAAGGCAAGATATAACTCCACTGTATTCTTTGTGTGAATGGAAGAGTAAAGTTTTTGATACCTCGTTAATTTTACATATAAAAAATATGTATTTGTATGATTATAAAGAATGGAACATGATATAAAATACAAGTTATTTTTCTATGTCTTAAGAAGTTTTTTGTGGGGGAAATTCATTTTATTAATAGTAATTTTGAATAAGTCTAGTGAATAAGTCAACCATTTTATTGAGAAGCCATGCTAGTCAAAAATTAACCTTCAAAATCACCCACTTTACTTACTTCTTTATTGTTTTTAACCTTGGTAAATGTTGCTTCATCTTGTAACTCTTAAGGATATTATTATGTTACAAATAATTTTTAATATTTGGTTCCCTTTTTTCATCTTAAATAATTTCTTTCCTGAATTTTGAGTAATACTAAAAAGTTGAAAATAACCTAATATTAAATAATAAAAATTCAGAATAAGTTACACTACCAAAATAAGGTGTTAATTAAAATATGATTCATTATATATAATATAGGATCCACAGTATAATGCTGTCTTAAAATAATAATACATCTGAATGAGACATAGAAGAGACAGAATTGTGCTTAATAGCAAGAACTCTGTAAGCATTGTGCCCACCTCTAAACACCTAATATTTTCTTATCAGCTGAAAAACTTTAAGCAGTTGTTTATTTAAGAAAAGTATGTAACTGACAAATATTGAATACATTCAAGGTGCACAATGTGATGATTCAACATGTGTATACTGTATAATACCCGCAACAAATTTAATTAATGCATCCATCACCATCCGTGCTGTACATTATACCCCCAAAAATTGTTAATCTTATAACTGAAAGTATGTGCACTTTTAAGTAACATCTCTGTCTGCTCCTTACCTTATCCCCCGAAAATTACCATTCTACTCTCTGCTTCTATGAATTACCCATTTTAATATTTCTTTATAGAAGTGATGTTATGTAATATTTGTCTTTTTGTTTCTTTCTTTTTATAGTTGAATAATATTGCATTGTATACATATATTATGATTTTCTTATTCATTCGTTCATTGATGGGCACTTGTTTCCATTTTTTAGGTATTTTGAATAGTGCTGCAATGAACACGGGAATGCCCATATCTTTCTGAAATACTTATTTCATTTCCTATGGATATATACCCAGAAGTAGGGATGGCTGAATTATATCATAATTCTATTTTTATTGTGTTGAAGAACTTCCATATTGTTTTCTATAATGGATGTACCAATTTATTATTCCACCAACAGTGTTCAAGCGTTCCCTTTTCTCCACACTCTCATCAGTATTTGTCAGGTCTAGTCATTTTCATCATAACCATTCTAACAGCTATGAAGTAGTATTTCATTGTGGTTTTGATGTACATTTAGTTAGTAATGGTGAGTACATTTTCATGAACCTATTTGTCATTTGTAGATTTTCTTTGTATAAATGTTTATTCGGGTTTTTGGCCCATTTTAATTTAGGTTATTTTTTTTCGCTGTTGAGCCGAGTGAGTTTCTTATATATTTTTATATGAATACCTTATCAGATACATGGTTCGCAAATATTTTCTACCATTCCATAAGATGCATTAACATTTTATGTTAAATGATCCATGACCATTCTTTTTGTTTATCTATAATTTTGAACATCTGTTTCAATAAGCTTTAAAAAAAATTAGAAAGTACAAGAATAACCTCCTGAAGTCTTTCTGCCCACTGTACAAACAGAGCACAGCAATGCAGTAAAGAAAGACTTTACTTGATGTGGGGACAGCCAGGCCATGTGGTAGACTGAGTTATTACTCAAATCAATTTCATCAAAGGCTCTTAGGTTAGAGGTGTTTTTCAAAGGCAGTTTGCAGAAGGGACTGAGGTGGCTAGAAAACGAGTGCTTGCTGCTCATTGGTTGGGGCAGAGATTAAATCACAGGGTCAAAGCTGTCTTCCTGAGATGAGTTGCTCCTGGGTGGCGCCCCAGGAGTGGTTTGCCAAGTCCAAATGGAGCCATCAGGTGTCAGGCATGCAAAAGACCTGAAAAGATTTTGCAAAAGGCCGATCCACAATATTGATGTTATCTGTAGAGGTAATTGGGGAAGTTGCACATCTTGTGAACGGTCTACACCCTAGCAGAATTCAGGCTCCAGTGTTCCCCCTAGCCTAGTGGTCTCTCATTAGCTTTACAAAGGCAGTTGAGTTTTGGGGAAGCTTATTATCATTTAAACTAAAACCTAAATGTCTTCCAAAGTTACTTTGGGCTAAGCCCAGGAATAATTAAGGCAGCTTGAAAGCTAAAGGCAAGAAATAGGTCCCCACTGCCATAATTTTCTCACTGATAAAATGTTTGCAAAGGTCATTTCACAAGTGCAGTTTTATTACATGGATATGTTGTGTAGTTGTGAAGTCTGGGGTTTTAGAGCACCCTTTGCCCAAATAGTGAATATTCCACGAGATACTAATTTTTCAGTCTTCATCTCCTCCATCCTTCTACTTTTTGGAGTCTCCAATATATATTATTTACTCTGTATGTATATATATACCCATTGTTTATCCACCACTTATAAGTGCAAACATGCAGTGTTTAACTTTCTATATTAGTTATAACCTTTAATCTTAATTCTGTTTAATCCATTGTGCAGATTTTAGATTTTATAAATTCTAAGGCAGTATATTGTGAGATATAATTTCCTTATAACTAATTACTTTAACTTGGCTTTAAGATAGTAGACTTAAATAACAACCATAATGAAATGATCAAGTGGTTTTAAAGAATCACTTCCAAAGGAACCACAGGTTGAAAGTCATTCTAAAAATATAATAAAATATTTAAATAAGAAAATATCTGCTTTTAAACTTCCCCACTACCTAAAGCTAATCGTTAGCTCTATCTTAAAACTTAACCAATAATGACATAGTCGGCTCACATGATAAATTAAGCAATGTTTGCAAATTCATGAGGAAGGCTATTTAAACATGGATTTCATTTGATATCTCTCTTCAACAATGAAAGTCTTTTGTAAGAGATGTTTCCTGGAAAACATTTAGGATTAGAGAACTGGTGCTTTTGTAACACTGTACCAGGTCATCCTGTTAGCAGTAAGAATCATATCCAATTCACAGCACCAAAGTATGTTACCGATGGCAAATCTATACGGGTCTGCAGCAACCTCAATTCTTATTTCTCAGAAGAAAACAATCAACTGAAGGGCAGAAGGCAGAAGGAGAGACCTAGGCAAGTTCTGAGCAGGAGTGATAGTTTACTAAAAAGCTTTAGAGCAGGAATGAATGAAAGTAAAGCACACTTGGAGGAGGGCCAAGCAGGCAACTTGAGAGATCAAGTGCACTGTTTGAACTTCGACTTGGGGTTATATATATTGTCATACTTCTGGGGTCTTGCATTTCTTTTCCCCTGATTCTTCTCTTGGGGTGGGCTGTCCGCATACGCAGTGACCTCCTAGGGTTTGCCACGGAAACGTGTGCAGTGTGCTTACTAGAGTTTTACCTATGCACACTTGAGGCATTTTCCCCTTACCAGTCCAGTGTTCCTAAAGGAAGGTCATCTACCATTTTGCTTCTTAATGTGCATGCTTGAGCCCACTTGCTCAATTCCTGAGATTTTATTGAGAAGCTGCCAATCACCAATTTCAGGATTTTTCTATCTATTGGAAGACTGCCTTTTCCTGGTGCTGTGACAAATCATCATTTTAAAAGACAGTTTAACAACCACCTGACTATCAATTGATGGTCACCTGACAATCCTGGTATCTGTGGTTGGGTGGGAGAAGCCCTCTCCTACTCTGCTCATATCTGACTAGCTACTATAACCAGGGAGCTACTCAGCTCCCATTCTGAAGAGGTTCTTGACCTTGCTAACCCCAAAGAATGGGGAAAGAGGCCCCAGAGGCGCAGTGAGTTTGCCATTAGAATAAATATTGTGGACCCAAAGAGTTTTGTGGAAAAGTGATTAGACAGAGAGAGAGAGAAAGACAGTTCCCACGCTGTCATGGGAGGGGACCCAGAGAAGGAATTCCTATATGTAGGAGCAGCTGGAGTTTTAATCCTTGAGTCATTCCCTCCCCATTCATGTTCTCCTCCAATGAGAGGAGTTCTTACAAACTTCCTCTGGAGTGATTGATCTTTGACTCATACTGCATTGGCTGCTTGATCCACAACTATGAGTTACAGAGCCCCCTCTTCCCAGAGGTTTCAGCAGGTGTTTTGGGACAAAGGAGCCTCACCTGGCTTTCTCTACCTAGCCAGTGCAGGGAAACCCAGACAAAGAACTTTACACTTGAAACCCCTCTGGTTCCCAGATGGAGGCGTGGAGCCAGGAAACTCCTGCCTTTGAAACTATGCCCCTCGCCAACCCGGGAAGAGAAGTCCCCTCATACCACCTATAATAATTCCTTTGTCGTGCTAATCAAGGAATGAAGGGTGGGGAGCAGCAAAAGTCTTTCATGTGTCTGTGGTAGGTACACTTTAGAAATAATTGAGACATGAATGTTACAGATACTGTATGTTTCATACATTAGTCTTTCTAGTACCTCATATTTAAGATCTCTTAAAAGCAGCATAAAGATTTTATTTCCATTTGTTTTATTTTCTCCTTTCTACAACTCTTCTGTTTTAATTGGAGTATTATTAGTTTGCTCATTTGCTGAAATGGTTGATATATTTAGATTCAAGATGATGATTATTTGTTCCACCTGTTACTTCCTTTATTTTACTCTCTTTTGTTTCTTACACATTAGTCCAGCATATTTTTATTCATGAATGTTTCCTTTTATTTGCTTGTTTCATATTCATTTTATTCATTTGTTCCAGAATTACAATGTTCACATATGACTTATGGAAATCTGCTTAGAATTAGATTTTTACATGTGTACGTTCAATACATATAGGTCAATTAATATATTCTATTCTTTGTTCTAATGTTGTCATGTAGTTAAATTCTGAATGTTAAATAGGTTAATTTTTTTAATTTAAGCTGACCATATTCATTTAGAATCACCCACAATTACAAATTATGCTGTTATTTTCTTCTTTGACAAATTATTGCATTTCCATATGGGATCATTTCCTTTTTGTCTGAAGTATTTCATTTTTCTTTTTAATGCATATTTCCTGGAAATAATTTCTATCATACTTAGTTTATGTAAAATGTCATTATTTCACTTATACTTTAAAGTGTATTTTCCCTGACTATAGATTTCTAGCTGTCAAGATTTTGCTTTTTCTGGCTTATTTTCGTCAGCACTTTAAAAATATCATTTCATTTTTCTCTTGGCTTCCATCATTTTTGTTGTAAAGTTAGTCACTGGTATCATTTTTCTTCCTTTTCCTATTTATTTAATTGCATCAATGCTCTAAGGTCATTTTTTGATACTTTTCTTAATTTGAGTTTCAATAAGTTTTGAAAATTAGTGAATTATGGCTTTCATAATTTTCAAAAATTTTTCCAACAATGTTGAGTTGTTCTGTGTCCTTGCCTTCCAGAATTTCAATTATATGCACATTAGATCTTTATTACAATATGTATTTAATACCATGTTTCTGAATTGTATTTCTTTTATACAGGTATATTAAAACTAATTATAATATATTATAATGACTCTCTTTACTCTCACCAATCCTCTCTTCTGTTATGTCAAATCTCTTATTAAATCAATACATTTTAAATCTTATATTTTCTGTTCTAGATTTTTCATTTGATTATTTCATATAGATTTTCATTTTCAAGGGAACTTCATCATTTCCTATATTTTATCAAACATGTTGGTATTTGAAAAACCCTTTGATATATCCTAAATTTGGATTACCTTGGTTGCTTTTGCTTGCTTTAATTATGTTTTTTTCTTTAATAATCTATCACTTGGTCATGTTTTTTCACATTTCTAGTGATTTTCAATTGACTGTTGTACTTTATCATGAAAAATTATTAATGCTCAGCTTCTAGAAGGATAATAGACTATTGGAAAATCATCTTGATGTGTAACCACCCAATGGGTTCTCCTTGCCTGCTGCCTACACAGAGCCAACTTACCAAGACAGGGGCATTGCAATAGAGAAAGAGTCTAATTCATGCAAAGCCAGCCACATGGGAGACTGGAGTTTTATTATTATTCAAATCAGCCTCCCTGAGAATTTGGGGATTGGAGTTTTTAAGGATAATTTGGTATGTAGGGGGCCAGTGAGTCAGAAGTGCTAATTGGTTGGGTCAGAGATGAAATCATAGGGAGTTGAAGCTGTCCTCTTGCATTGAGTCAGTTCTGGGTAGGAGGGCCACAAGACCAGATGAGACTATTTATCCAGCTGGTTCATCAAGTACAGGGTCTGCAAAATATTTCCAGCACTGATCTTGGGTTTTTCAACAGTGCCATTATCCCCAGGAGCAATTTAGATATTCAGAATTTTGCAGCCTCTAGCTACATGACTTCTAAACCATGCTTTCTAATCTCATGGTTAATTTGTTAGTCCTGCAAAGACAGTCTAGTCCACAGGCAGGAAGGGTTTTATTTGGGGAAAGGGCTGTAATCATCTTTATTTCAAATATTAAACTATAAATTAAGTTCCTCCCAAAAGTTAGTTCAGCCTATGCCCTGGAGTGAACAAGGACAGCTTGGAAGTTACAAGCAAGATGGAGTCAGTTAGGTTAGACCTCTTTCACTGTCATAATTTTCTTAGTTATAATTTTTGCAAAGGTAGTTTCAGGTACAAGTGAGCATGGTTTTTGTACTTTGTTCAGGATGACTTCTCTTGAGTTTTTCCTACCTTTGGAAACCTCTTCTAGAGATTATGTTAGGTTCTCCTGTGAAAGTAACTTTCTGGTATTACTAGGATTCCTGCCACTTATCCATACTTGAATTCCAAACTCTGCCTTCTCAGAATGACAAAACTGCTGAAATCTTTGTCAGAGTTTAGCATCCAAGGTGTGTTACTTAGTGAGCTTTCACAGAGTCTTATCTCACACACCTTTAGCATAGGTGCTAGAAAGCCTTGAAGGTAAAATTGCATTCAGAAATTTAGTCATATTTTTCCAGAGTTCTCTCTTCCTCTTTGTCTTAGTTTCCTAGGGAGTTCTGATCTCCAACCCATATATCAACCCCTATGAGATAGCAGTAGTTCTCACCACTTTCTATTTGTCTTTTATTCACTGAACTACACATTGGAAAAGCCTACGTTAAAAGGATTAAATGGAATGTGGGGCACTGTGGTGCTCAACCATTTTCTCTCAGATTTCTAGACACCGAAGTCATAATGTTCTGCTTTTGCTCTGAACCACTCAAAAAGTTGTTTCCTATATTATTGAGGTTTCATAATAGTTTTGAATACAACTGTTTATCTGACTGATACTAGCTCTTTTGTCATGGCTGAAACTAAAATGTCCTGAACCCCAGTTTTTGTTACCTGAGACTCTTGAAATTACTGAGAACTTTCTCCAGATTCTCAAAATCACAAAGCTACTTAGGCTGGGGGCAAATAACAATCATTCAATCAGAGATTAACTTAAATTGAGTATCAAGATTGTTATGTATAAGACTAGATCTGTTTACAGTTACCGTTACTTTTACACCCTTTAGCCTTGTAGGCTGCAACCGAAAGCCTAAGTAGCCCACAAAGTTTTAATTTTTTTTTTTTTTGAGATGGATTATCTCTCTGTCACCCATGCTGGAGTGCAGTGGTTGCATCTCTGGTCACTACAACCTCTGCCTCTTGGTTATAAGTGATTCTCCTGCCTCAGTCTCCCGAGAAGCTGGTATTACAGGTGCCCACCACAACACTCAGCTAATTTTTGTATTTTTAGTAGAGATGGGTTTTCACCATGTTGGCCAGGCTGGTTTTAAACTCCTGATTTCAGATGATCTACCTACCTTGGCTTCCCAAAGTGCTGGGATTACAGGCATAAGCCACTACTCCCGGCCCACAGACTCTTAATATTATGACAAGAATTATGATTTCTGTCTTCCCTGCTATGCACTGTTATGTTTTTCAGATTCTTGATCACCACTTGTGATTTGCTTCAAAGTGGAAGGTGGTTCTGAATTTAATGCTTGCCTATTTGTAGTTTTCATTCCCAAATTTTACTTGGTTTTGCTTTATGTCTCTCCAACAGCTTCAAACATATCACTATACATCTATATCTGTATAGATAGGTATTTACAGATCTGTAGTTATATATGTGTATATATATCTGTTATATTTTTATAGATACACACATATATATTGTCCAACATATTTAGTTATTTTCAGAAGGTATTTGGTTAAAACAAGGTAATTCTTCATAGCAAGAAACAGAATTCTAACCACTCTTGAATAAGCACTACTACTACTATAGCTAAGTTAAATTTCAGATTTGCACCTTAAATGTAATTTAATTTCAACTAGAAAAACATCAATTTCTTAAGCATACAAAACGAAATTATGTTGACATACACACACACACACACACACACACACCCACATACACATATCAGGGTAAATGTATTACAAATGTTTTATTTTACCCTGCCAACATTACAGAGAGTTTGGTTTAGAACTGTCATCTATAATATCCTTTTAACAAGTTTTAACACATAGTTCTTTCAGTTAGGATTCACCTACTCTCCATGGAAACACACGAGCAAGAAATAATTTTAATTTAGTGGTTTATAAGTGTAATGTTCAACATCAAAAATCTGTAATGTTATTACCTTGCCTTCTTCTTTCATTAAATGAAAGTTTTTCATTTCTTATGAAAATTATGATAAAGAAATATGCAAATATATTTTGTATCATGATTTCAAAATAAAAGAGAATTTCAGCATTTTAAGAAGTAATTGTAATATGTTGTTTGTACCAGATATACTATTGAAAATTATAAGGAAAAGTACATATATTTCAAAATAAATGTGCTGTTCTTATTACATAATTGTCAAGCTCTACCTAAAAAAACACTGAGAAAATTGAGATTTTTTTGTTCATATTGTCTAGATTTTATCACTGGTTTTGTTTATATTTGACAATTAACAATGATATTGAGTCTTAATACTGTAGATTAGGAATAAAGAATTCCAGGGCTAGATCATTGCCTTTGTTTCTTTGAGTGACTAAGATTTACATAAGTAGTACATTTGTATTCTGATATTACTAAAATGCATCACATAAACATCATTAACAATGCATTATGTACTTCCATATAATAAAAAAAAAATCAGTTATTGGCAACACGCAATTATTTAGATCCTGCTTAAAGGACTCCAAATCTATGAGCACACTTATTCCTCTCAACATCTCTAAGAAGTAAATAATGTTATTATCCTCATTAGAATTTGAGGAAACTGAGCCACTGACAGGGAGGCTAAGGTCATATAGCTAATAAGCAGTTAATTCAAGATTCAATATCAGGCAATGTGACTTGAACTTGTGCTCTTAACTGCTATATTAAAAAGACTCTCTGGATCACTGCCTAAATTGTCTAAAAAACCATTTAGGAAACAAGGACAATATGTTAAAACACTTATTATTAGATGGTTCCAGATGATACACATCTGTCTTATGATATATTCTTTTGGATTCCTCAACAACAAGCTACAGAAATGCATTCTACTAACATGAGAAAGTGGTAAATTAATTGAGAGAATTTAAGTATAATTGGAAGAACATCATATCAAAAATGGCAAGAACGAAGCCATCGGTAGAGTCTAACAAGCACTAACAGAGAATTTCCTTAGAGCACAAAGAGTCATTCATTTCCCCCATTTATGTCATTGCTCAATATTAAATTTCAGTGAGAAATTATATGATTGACACAACACAAGGCAACATGAAAAAGGAGGGCAATTAACTGTTTTCCTGGCAAGATTATGTTTCATGAGAGAAGTGTGTATTTACCAAAGTAATTTTGTGAAGGAATGCTATTTCCAGAAATGTGAAGAATGAATTCTGGGAAGGCAAAAGTACCCAGCATTCATTCCATAAAGTGAGGGATTCAGCACAATGTGAAGAGCTATTTGGCTTCAGTTGTGTGTTCTATATGATGACTATCACCTAAAATGATATCAATCAAGTTGGGTTGACAATATCATATACTATTTAATAATTATTTTTTAACATAACAAAACAATTGGAGTTAGATTGCTAATATTTTTGTATCCCTACAATCTCCACTTTTATTATTGGTTATCAATTATGCAAAATAAAAAGAAAAAGTCATTAAAGCAAATGTTTCCATTTACAATTTTATTAAATAATGTTTTCTGTTGTTCATATGCCACATTATATTTGTAGCAGATTAAGTTCTGAAAAAAGCAGAGAAGATAATATATCCTAAATTATTTAAAATCTTTGAAATTAAATACATATATAATATATAGTATGAGATGTGTTAATTGGAATTATAAAACAAAAATATGTAATTATTTAACAGAGATTATGAGGCAAGTGAAATATTACTTATTTACTAATAAATATCATGTCATTTCATTGTATGCTTAAAAACAATGAGATTATAGGAGTTTAAAATTTATACAAACTTCATGAATAACAAACATTACTGCTACTTCAGTATTATTTTTCATTGTCATTATCACCACAAACAAAAAATGTGAATATGAAAAGTGGTGCTATTAATAATTTCTGGGGCCACAGATGCAAACTAAGACTATACCAGGAAAACTGAAAAAACTTGCACCCCCTCGTCTTACACTATGTTCTACTGCAGAGTGAAGGTTTCAAAGGAAACTATCACTATTAGCCTCAATAAAGGGTAAGATTTGATTATGTTAAAAGAAGAGGACTGTGAAAATGAAAACATCTGAAACTGAGAAGAACATTAACATATTCAGAGAATAGAAACCATTAGCAAGCTTATAATTATTAATAATCGAGTCAGTGCTGGAGAACAGAAGCCCAATACAGGGAGCTGATACCTGGTTGCCTTTGATTGCTCTGTGTCTTATTACTCCTTTAGGTACCATCATGGGTTTCTAATGTTCATTTCTCACTGTATGTATCAGTCCTCAAGTAAAATGCCAGAAGCCTTTTGTCATAGGACGGACACAAATTCTATTTAGACATTTAATGTGTAAAATTTGTATCAATTTAATATCTATATTATCTATCAAGTTATATAATGGTTGAGAGTTGATAAGGGGCTAAATGGTCCCAAGTGTGTCCTTGGGACAAGATTTTAAGAAATATTGGTAAACATTTTTGAGTGTTCATCCGTAAGTCTTAGGTAAAGGTACTCTGCATAACTGTCCTTCTAAATAGCTGTTCTCACAGCTTACAATGATAAGCTATTTGTTAAATCAGTAGGAGAAAAGACAACACAGAAGTAACTGAAATATATTGCTTGACAGAAGATAGTGTCAACCCAAATCCTCTTAAAAAAAAAAAAAAGTCCTCTTTTGAATTTGGTTTGGGGCACTGTAATCATAACTACAACTACTGGATTCTTGAGGTGAATAAAGTCTCCTAAGAATCCCCCAGTTACAGGAAAAGTGCAGGAGCATCTCTTTGAGTAGCAGTAACTGTGCTGCCCAGAGCCAAAGGAACATGAATAACAATGATCTTTGAGATATATTTGAAAACTTACCTTTAAGAAAAAATTACAGGGAATCTTGGTCCACATCTGAATTTTAAAAATTAAGTTATCAGTGGAATCCTAACCATTTCTGAGAGCTGTCAGACAGTATAAAATTATATTTTAGAATATTAATTTTGCAGCAGCACAATAGATTGAGCAGGAAGGAAAGCAGGAAGTTAAAAGAAAATTGAAAAATTAAGGGCCATTAATAGATTGAATCATTTTAAACTGCTTTTTCTGTGGATGAACAATTGTCACATATTGGCAATTTAATATGGTTAAACCTAGTGGTATTCTACAGATAATTTAATAGTGTAATAAAGTGATGTTAGTGAGAGTAGATAAAGTAAGAGACACAGGTGTAAGAATATTTCCAATTTCAAGAATGTTATTTCAGCGAAGGGACAACATGAACACATTGCTGGCTTTGGAGAATTCTAGGTTTGAACCAAACATCCATGGAAATAGTTGATCCTTAGTGTTCAAGGTAAGTCCCACATTAAGTGTCTTACATGCATAAGCTCCTGGAATTTTTACAACGAAGTTTAAGGTAGGAATTATTTTCATACGCAATAGAATAAGAAACAGAGATAGAAAGTTATTTCCAGTTTGCTCAAGGTCACACAGCTAATAAGGCATTCCTTAGCATATGAATCCTAGGTTAATGTGTAGTTCATACTTTCAGTGGCTAAATTATAGTTTAAATTAAGTTAATCTCCATATCTGCTCCATATACAGCATAATTCTTATGTGTTTTTCTTAAGAACTTACTTTAAGTAAAATTGAGAAGTACACATAATTTGTTTTCTATATTTAGAAATGATCAAATTTGAACAACAATATCAAGATCCTAATGTCTTTAATATATCTTTGGTACATCCACTAACTTCTCCATAATTATTCTCCAAAATTATTATACTCCATTAAAGCTTTGCTGTTTCACATTCTCTTTCTCATTTCAAGTTCAACCCCTCTGATCAAACATATAAATTAATCAAAGCTACTTTTTAAATGATAATAATAGCTTTTTTATTTCCTTATAGAGAACATTTGCTTTTTAACTTGGCTTTATTGGACTTAACCCATAGAAGTAACTGATTTATAAAGTTCAGAAAATATAAAAGAGGGTCACGTAAGGGCAGGTTATATTACCAAAATTATGGAATCTTACAATAGAGATGACTGACACTTTCTTGTAAAATTATGACCTTTTAGTACTGAATTTTCTAATTTATAAAATCAATCTTTTAAAAATATGTTTATGGTAAAATATCGTATCTCTGAGTGGATATTCTACTTAAGACTGTGTCCATTGTGTTTGCTGCATTTGTGAGTATTTGAGAAGTGGTGTCCATGTGAATGAGATGGAATAGATCACAAGCCTGAGGAATCTTTGCCTGTCTTCACTGCATCTTCTCTCATAAGCACACAAACGAGGGGGACCAACATGTGAATAAGTATATTTTAATGAATTACTTATAATTTATTTTGCAACAGAAAATTTTTATAAAAATATCAGGTTTTAACTATAATTACTAATGGAAATAGTAACATCATAAATTTCAAATCATAAAAAAGAGATCTTCATAGTATATCAATTCTTACTGTCCTGTAAATTACTCCATAAGTTATCCTTTGTATTATTTTCTTTCAATTTTAAATTTTATGGAGAAATCAGTATTTGTTTTTAATACAAATTTAAACTAATCATTTGTTTAAATACTAACAACTACACTAAACTGGGAATATTCCAGTTAGAGTTACATGAATTACAGAATGAATTTTAAAATTATCTTTAATAATTGCTAATTGAGGATTTCAACACTTTAGCCCAAGCAACACTGTCTTTGTGTTGTTAATAATGAACAGCATAATTTTAGGTGTAGATGTTATGACAAGAACAATTCAGTTACCAACTATAAGGAGAATTGGAGATAAAAATGTAATTTCTTTTTGAGTCTCTTTGCTAAATGACACTTCAAAAAACTATTTAAGCAAACTGTCTGAATAAATGCCATTTCACACAGTTAAGTTAGCAGCAGCTGCTAATGTGAATGTGTGACTGTAAAAAATGCTCAAAGCTATAGTTCTAAGGCTGTTCCCCACTTGCTTAATTTTTGTTTTACCCAATAATTACTCATCATATTACTATTAATACCTTAATAGTGGTAGTGATAATAGAATAGACATATTTGTATTGAATGTTATGGCATATTAAGCATTTTAACTTAGAAATCACATAGCATTTTTTGTAAACAAGCGACAATGGTTGACAGTACATACACAAGGCTCTTACTGGTTCCACTGTGGTGCTAGTAACTAAAAAGAAGAAAAACTTTTTTTCTTAAGAGATTGTTAGCAAAGAGGATGGTGAGACACAGCTATTTTAATTGCTAACCATCCTCAGATTTCTACTCTGTTTTATCCCTTGGTCACTACTTTTCTACTAATGATAGTCATAAAATTGAAGTCGTTATTCATGTCTTCCTGTAGAAACAGCAATAGCTGCTGCTTTCTGTAGGAAGGTCCAATGTTCCAGCCTGGAAAAGGCAATCCTTCTTTAGACATTGAGGTAGGGAGTGGATTAGAAAAGAGCTGAGTCAATTAACTTCAACAAGCATTTAATGAACTCTGACTTATTTGAGACTCCTCATGTTAGGAAGTATGCCCAATAAAAATACAACTAATACAGGCTCTTGGTCCTCAAGCAGAGAGGTGCAAGCATAGCTTTAGAAGAAGTTAAGAAGTATTAGTTCTAATCTTTGTTCTGCTTCCTAATTATTGCTAAATATTTGGGAAGATAATTATTTGTCTTATTTGTTAAAGGTAGGGGATTGATAATGATTTATTTTAGCTTTCCTGGGGATTCAATAAAATGAAATATAGCAGTGTTGTTCTATTGAAAAACAAATTTAAAAAACAAATGCAGAAATATTTTAAAAAACATGAACAGAAGGGGGAGAACAACAGGAAGAGAGGATGAAGATTTAAGAAAATCTTAATCCTGGAGGTGGAGCTTGTGATGCATGGGTAGGATGTGATGGCAGTAGTGGAGAAAATGTATTCCAAACATAAAAACGTTTAGAGTTACAGGAATACAGAGCACATCTGAGGAATAAGAAATTAGTCTGGAATGATCCAAGGTAGTCTGTATTAATAAACCTATGAGTTTATATTAATAAAACTCCTGCATATTCATTCATAACTTTAGAAATTGTTAACTAACTACATTATGTCAAATGGCTTTCTTCTTGTCATTAAGCTAATTCACTTCCTGTCTTCATTGTCTGGTATGCTTTAACCACATAAAGTCATCTGGTAAACATCTACTTATTATTTAGCAGCTATAAGGTTTTTCATTGCTGTCTTAGGAATAATGAGGCAGGTTCTATCATGTTCTCCTACAATACTGTGTACACACATGTAATACAGAAGGCATTGCAGGGACTTCAGGAAATAATGGCAAACTGGGCTGATGTAGAAGTGTTCCTTTTCTACTACAAATACACACAGTTGTAGAAAATATCCTGAAACGTCAACATATATGGCAAGCAGAAAACAAAGAAATGGAAACCTCTGTGTCAAAAAATATAAAAGAACACCGTGCCACATTAGGAAAAAAAATCTAAGGCTTTCTAGACCACAGGAGTATTAGACACAGATATAGCTGGTTGGAGTTAAACATTAGAATTTTAAAGCCCCCTTGACCTAAGATTTTTTACTGTGTGTCAGAGAGCCACAACTAACATACACTACGTATAACACCAGAGCACTGACGTATTTTCCAGGGTAAATAAGGGGGTGGGAGGGATAAAAGGACACCGGCCAGGACTGTGACCACAAGATTTGCTATTTTCCAACTGTAAAGGTAGATGAAAATAATCTTCAGAAAATTGATATCTCAAACTGGTGTGAAGTATAAGTTTGAGTTCTGAAATAGTATTTCATCTTTGTTACAAGAAAATACAAGTTAAAATTTAAAATGAAATACAGCCCAATTAGTGTGTAGCCCTAAATCCCTTACAAAAACTTCTTCAAAATTCTGGCATACAGGCATTTGTACCCAAAACCATATAGGATAAAGCTGAACAAAAAATTAACAATTGGAAAAGCAAACTGCAAGTTAGAGAATAATTATCAGCATAAGTAAATGGCAATAATTGGCACAAAAAAATACTGAAAGCAAATAGAACAACGTGAGACTTGAAAGCATATATTCACATTTTATCGACTAAATAATTACAAAGATAGAAAGTTTATGAAATATAAGAAAAACATTCAGTAAACCATACTAAATCAAAGGAATTTTAGCAATCCCATTGGGAAGCTGGTGATCCAATGAATGCATTCATGTTCATCTCAGTTCTTCCCTTCTGAAGCCAAGAAGCTGCTACAGTGAATGAGAAGCTAAGTGTTAAATGTAAGAGTAATGCCAGAAAAATGGTCAATTATAAAGGGTTCTAAGCCGGGCGCAGTGGCTCATGCCTATAATCCCAACACTTTGGGAGGCCGATGGGGTGGATCACCTGAGGTCAGGGTCGGAGACCAACTTGACCAACATGGCGAAACCCCATCTCAGTTTACTAACACAAACACATGTGATATGTGTGTATATTTCTTTGCCCATTTTGAAATTGTTGGGGTTGTTCTTGAGTTTTAGGATTTCTTTATATATTCTGAATGTCAATCCCTTACTAGATACATGATTTGGAAATATTTTCTCCCAAACCACAGGCTGTGTTTACTCTCTATTTTTAGCATCCTTTGATATACAAGAGTTTTTCATTTTGATATAGTCTAATTTATCATTTTATTCTCTTGCCTGTGTTCATGGTGTCATATCTAATAAATAATTGCCAAATTCAATGTCACAAAACTGTTCCCATATTTTCTTCTGAAAATTTTACAGTTTTAGTTTGTATGTTTAGGGCTTTGAGGCGTGAGTTAGTTTTTATACATGGAGTAACCTGAGTCCAACTTCACTCTTTTGCACATGACTATCCAGTTTACCCAATACCATTTGTAGAAAATAATGCTTTTTCCTCATTGAATTATCTTGGTACCATGTTAAAAATAATTTGAACACATATGTAAGGGCTTATTTCTGGGCTATTTCATTTCATTGGTCTATATGCGTGTCTTTTCATGCTAATGTGACACTGTTTTGATACCTGTAGCTTTAAAGTATGTCTCGAAATCAGAAAACATTATTTTTCTGATTGTCCTTTTTCGAGATTATTTTGACTATTTGGGATCGCTTGAGGTTCCATAGAGTTTTTTGTTTTTTTGTTTTTTTCTGCAAAGGAAATGCAATTGAGACTGAGGCTGAGAGCAGAATTTAAATAGGGCCTATTATGTAGAAGACAAAACACAATATGTAAATGCAGATTAGAGCCTGACAATTATTGCAGGCTCACCTGGCAGTTTATAATCAGGATTATAATAGATAATGGACTCAAGCTGTAGATTATTTTAGGTAGTATTGATATTTTAACAATTTTATCTTTCAATCCATAAACTTAAATTGTCTTTTCATTTTAAAAAACACTTAAATTGTCTTTTTTAATTCTTTCAGCGATGTTTTTTAGTTTTCAGTGTTCATTGCCTCCTTAAGTTTATTCCTAAGAAGTTTGTTGTTTGTGATGCCATTGTAAATGGAAATGTTGTTTTAATTACCTTTTTAGAATTATTCACTGTTAGCATATAGGAATGCAACAGATATTTAAGTGTTATTTTGTATCCTGCAAATTTGCTAATTTTTAAAAATAATTCAGACAAGCTTTTCTGTATTTGTGAGGGGGTATGAAATACCATGTATATTTTTTTCTATATATAATATAAAGTCATCTGTGAACAGAAATAATTTTACTTTTTCCTTTCAAATTTGGAAACCTTTTTTAAACTGCCTAGTTGTTCTGAGTAGAAATTCCAATGCTATGTTGAGTAGAAGGATTTAAGATGGTCAAAATTGTTTCATATTTGATCTTAGAGAAAAAGCTTCTAGTCTTACATTACTGAGTATCTCTTCCTTCTTTCTATTTCAATCTATGAACAGTCTAGGTTGGAAAAAATAACTGTTTCCCTCTGAGAGTCCTGTATTTTCTTTGTATTCACTTAAACTCTTAGGTGACCCCAAATTATTGTTGGACTCTACTCTGTAATTACATACTGCCCTTTTTTCTTATACATAATAGGACCCATTTAAATTCTCCTCTCAGCCCAGAAATGATGAGATGTCCCCAGAACAAACACTAAACCAGTAATTACCAATCTCGTTGCCCCCTCTTTCTCATAAATTTAGACATCCAGTACATTGTTTAAGTATCTCCAGTAAAACTATATATTACATACATGTTTTAAATATTTGTTGTTACAAAAATTTTTCTAGATATCTTGTCTATCACATTTCTAGAAAAAAATATACCATTATAATTTTTCACACTATAAATGTCTCTAAAAAAGATGACAGTTGATAGACCATGAAAAAGAAGATTTGAACATTCTCAGTAATAATGAGAAAAAGTAGAAACAGCAACTTTACCCATCCAAAAATTATAAGGAAATATTATTTCAAAAGAGAACTGAAAGTCTATTCATACATTTATATCAATTGGAGAGCATTTAGATATAAAGTCATAAAAGACAGCTATCAAAAGGCATACAAATTTTTGCTTCTCAAAGTATTCCAGAAGTAGGCAGTTTGTTGTGTTGGTATTAAGACTGAGACCCAGGAAAGAGCCAATCCCTCAAGAAGGATCCTAAGTGTCTAACTGGGTCTAAATTTAAATTTGAACCAAATGGCCATTTGCTGACTGGAAGTGACACTCATACTTTGAGTTCCTAGAAAACCCACAGGCCTGCTAAACTTTGGGGCTTTCATTGCTGCCTATTCTTTTCCCACCTAAATCAATCAATAGACTGTGACCTGTGTCAGCCAATCAGAACTAAGAAGGTATAAATCATTCAGAACTAAGCAAGTTTGCATCTTTCATTTGCACAGGCAGACCTGAGTGGGCACTGAGGCAGAAACAATTCTGTAAAAGAAATCCTCCCTTTGTTTTCTGGACTGTATCTTCATTTTACAGGCTCTGTCTACCTGGTTTACAAACTTCACTGAAATAGGGTCTCGTTCCTCTAAATTACTTTCCAGAGAACTTTTGTTCACAGGACTCAGGCTTCATATTTCCAATACTATCATAAGCTAACATGGCTGCTGGATCTCCATTTCATACCTGTGCACGTCAGGAAGCAGGAAAAATAGCTGACAAACAAAGGCACTTCCCTCAAATTTGGGGGATTTTTTTTTAACAGAATTACTTAAGGACACCTCATTGTACATGTCATTGCTAGAGATTCAGCTAGATAGGGAAATCTGCTTGTGAAGAGATCTTAGAAATTTTCAGCAACATAAAGGGTTATGTACTAAAAAGACAGGAGAGACACAGATAATCAGAGAAAACTTTGAAACTCAGTCACAATTGCAGTACAATACAGATAAAATTAATAAACTCATAAACTGACATGCTTTAAACAGCATAACACTCAACTGACTCCCTGCTCTCCCTTTTGTGTTTGTATATGTATGTATATATGTGTATATGTGTATGTGTATATATGTATATATGTCTGTGTGTGTGTATGTATATGTAAAATCTTCAAAATGTAACTGAACATATAAAAAAGGATATTTTGATAAAATTACATTTGGTTATAATAATGACTTCAATAAATCTATTTTGTTTGCTATTCAGAAACCACTCTTCACTGCTTTTAGCTTAGGAAAAGTGATGCCAGTGTTCAGCTTGAGGGGATAAATCACAATTTATTTGAGCCTGTCATGAAAAATGGCAGCCTTTTTGCCAGACACTCAATTTCTTGATTTCCCTTCCAGTAGAAGAAATCAAATATACTAATTCTAGTCTAGAACAGAAAATAGGAAGTGTGCTGTCAACTTCTATTAAATATTTTCTTGGTTTAACAAAAAGAAGTCAATTTCCATTCTCATTTGAAAGAAGGGATTAGATATTTTAGTGATTTGACATAGCATTTTGAGATAAGAGTAAAACTACACGATTTTCTTTTTCAAGTATGTGTAAGTTCATGCTCTTGACATATAGAGTCATGTTCTATAAGTTCATTGCAAAAATATAAACAAGGCTGAGTTCTTCCAAATTGTTCAATAGGAGCTAAGAGCTAAGAAGACAAAAGGTACTATAATGGCATCTCAGGCGTGGGGGTGGGGTCACAGAAAACTAAAAATATAGTGAAGTGTAAATTAAAAGTTATCTCTTATTACAGAATTTAGATATTTTAATCTTATGTTGAAACAAATTCATATATATCAGACATGATTTATACATGAAGCAATTTTATAGCAATTTAATTCACAAACATTTCTCAACCGGAAAATAATTTTCCAAACTTAAGTAATTTTTAATCATATACAGAAACATTTGAATCCTTGGCTGGGTGCAGTGGTTTATGCCTGTAATCTCAGCACCTTGAAAGACCAAGGTGGGCAGATCACCTGAGGTCAGGAGTTCTAGACCAGCCTGGACAACATGGTGAAATTCCATCTCTACCAAAAAATAGAGAAATTAGCCAGGCATGGTGGCATGTGCCTGTAATCCCAGGTATTTGGGAGGCTGAGACAGGAGGATTACTTGAACCTGGGAAGTGCAGGTTGTAGTGAGTCAAGATCATGCCACTGCACTCCAGCGTGGGCAACAGAGTGAAACTCTGTCTCAAAAAAAAAAAAATCCATAAGAATATAAAGAAATCATATAATAAGAAACTATTCTCCTAGTAAATAAAGTATTACTACTTCATTACTAGCAATGAAATTGGTGTCTCAAGAACTGAACTTAACATAGATATTGTAAGCTGTAGAGGCATATACATACACAAACAAAATGCTAAGCCTCTCAACCCAGTTTCCTCCATCCTTTTTCTGTTTAATTTGTCCTGTTCATCTGCCTCTTAGTTTCTTTTTAGATATGGCACTTTCTCTTCTCAATTTAATCACGCTTCTGTATATAGCTTTTTATGAGTTTCTTCATTTGCTTAATTTAGCTTTTGGTCTTTTTCAATCTTTCATCCCTTGATATTGTACTTCAGAATTTTAAAATTTGCCTAAATATGGTTATATGTTCTATGTCTTTTTGCAGAAAAAGTAATATTTTGCAAGGTAAAGGAGAAACAAAACTTTTAATTTACTTGGATCCTACCTGTGATTAACCTAGATAAGCTAGAAAAAAAAAGTCCTTTTTATTAATATATGCAGTTAAACTATGGAATGTATAATGTAATTATATATTTGACACAAAAACCAACATTTATGTACTGCTTTAGAAATTCCAACAAGATGGTCACAGGCACTTTACTTATAATTTATCTTAACAAACAGAAAAATTTGGACTACTCCCCCACATCCAATGCTCCCTATATAATTTTTTCTGTTATTATTTTCAAAAGAAGTATCATCTAAAGATTAGAGTCTACCCTATTAATTTTACTCTTTAATCTTGTTTATTTTTCACTCTTACCCAACCAAATATCTTCAAAATTTTTAGAATAAGGACTTTTATTTTCAAGGCTACACCTTCAGCACCAGAAACATATCGGCATATAGGAAGAGATCACCCAATAGTGGATGAATAACTATAAAATAAAATTATTTCAAACTTGACTTTAGAAATGAAGGAAAACATTCAGAATATAGAATTTTACCAAAGCTATAGAAATATAAAAATCACACAGACAGTAGTTGAACTTGTGTCTCTTGCTTCTAAATCCAAAGTCTTTCCAATAAGTTGAATTGCCCATCTGTTAATCTTTTTTTATTTAAATGATTAAAAATGTATTTCTCAAGATGGTGAAAGACATCTCCAGTTAATGAAAGCAGTTGAAAATAAAACACAAATAGTTTTAAGTATTTTAACTTGTTTCCTCTAGAAGAGATTTTATAGTTGCTAAGAACTCGAGTCATCTTTAGAAATCATTCTAAATTAAATTATAGAGCATTAAAATAGTGATAAAAAGAAACACTTGAAATTTGCTGAAGTGACAGATGGAACATAATTTCCAGAAATGAGTTGTCAGTTCCCTAAAAGTGCAAAGTCTTTCTGTTTTATAAGTGCTAAATTGCTACTGAGGCTCTTAGAATGTAAAACTCAAATAAGGAACAAATTTAAGACAAAGAAGTATAGATTTAGTAGAGAGCTTAAATGAATCAAATGTATTTTAAACATTTTATAAACAATGAAAAGAAAGAATTATGCATGTAATGCAATCTGCTATGCAAAATTTAAACTATGTGACTAAATTATATGTGAAATGAGCATATTTTGAAAGAAAATAGCAAATGCCATTCAGACAGTTACCAGTATGTAACTGCAAAGAGAGTATCCAATTCATATTCTAAAAAAATATTATACTTGTAAAATAAGTATACCCCCCAAAGCCTGCTAAATTGCACATTACCAGCTACTTTTACAGTTTTGGTAAGTGACAGAAAGACAATTAAAAAACAAAACTAATTTTAAACAGCAGCTTCCTTAATTTTCTACATATAAATTTTAATTATATTATGATTGTAATTACTATCAGCTTTAAGAAATATAGCTTAGTAAATCAGAATCTACTTCTATGTTTAGATAGTATATGCCTATAAGAATATTTGGTTGATATTACTGTCAGCCTCTCGGTTGAACAGAAATTTGTCAGATTTGCAAATCTTGGTTTAATAAAGAATATTCAAATATCACAATCAAATTTAATTTATAAAGTCAAGTTTTCATTACTCTGCAATAATATTATGACATTCTTAGTGAACATACTATTGGTGCATTAAAAGAACAGTGTTGTTTTTGTTGCTTCAGTCACCACAAGAAATAATTTTGCTATTGTCTTTTTTGGCTGACTGAGAAATGATACTAATATTTTAGTTAGGAAATAAGTGGTAGAAGATTTGAGCCACCTCAATTTTGTGTGTGCTTTTTCCTGTAGTTAAAGGACTTGAAAAGCAAAGAGTTACTAAGAAATAAACAAATGAAGCAATACTTCTTATCTTTGGTGAGAACCAGTCATTGAAGAATATTTTGTGCAGTCCTCAGTGTGAGGTTGTAGGTAAGTGAATTGTCAGAGGCAGAGATAGCAATAATATTTTTGGCATATTGAGATTATATGCAAAGGGAAATGCGAATATAAAGCCAAACTCCTCCTTACACAGTTCATGCCTAAATAAAGTTTTATGTATTTGACTCCAATCTATTTCTCTGTACCTATTTATTCAGTTAACATTTGCATTTCCCTTTGCATATAATCTCAATATGCCAAAAATTATATCAGCATATTGAGTCACTGTATTCAAGCATTTAACATAGTTAAATGTATTTAAAGCATATGATAACCATATTAAGTAGAAGTTATTTTATGTACTGTGTTTCCTCATATAGTTAATACTTTACTCTAGATCACACTGATAGAATTACCTAGTGAAATCAGAAAATAAAATAAGAAATTTTAAAGCTATAAAGTTAAACAGCCTCTACACCAAAATACCTTGAAACATTAAGATAAATATTCCTACAGTCAAAAGTTTTGAAAATATTCCCACAGTCAAATATTCCCACAGTAAAAATTAATACTTTATATTAAACAAAGGTAAATGAAAATATACTTTTCTTTGGAAAGTCTTATTTTCTAATACTCTGCTTTGAGACCAGCAATTTGAAACTGTTACCATATTTTTAAATATTATTTCTAATACATTTAGGGATTTTCTATTCTATACAGTAATTTAATTCCCAAATAATGCCAGACTATATTCTCGTTGTACAAATTTACACATTGAATATAAGGCCAAAGTCCTCTGCCTGAATAAAGTTTTATGCATTTGATTTCAATCTATCTCTCTGTATCTATTTATTCAATTTTATAGGCCTCCATGAAAATATATAATGTTGTTTTATGCATATGTATACTCGTATTTGAGATCCTATTTCAATATGTGTCTGGAATTCAATTCATCCTATTTGTTGTTTTGTATTAACCAATTTGTCTTTTCATTCTAGCCCATATATTCTGGTATATTTTTAAATTGCTGTGTTGCAATTTACTTTTTGAGTCACCCAATTCTGTTATTTTGCTCTTTATTTTTGTTCTTTTTTTCTCTACCACAAACAAAGCTGCAATGTTTTCTTACACATGCATTCTTTGCTTAATTCATTTATTTTAGTTATATACTAAGAATTAACTTTTCAATATAACGGTGTTTTTATATGGATAAGGTGAAATTATGCTCCAAATGTTGATATAACTTTTTTTCACAATAGTTGATATAATCACTCTTAAATGTTTTCCAAATCTTTCTACGTATTGTTAATGGTAATTATTTGAATGATACAGTTCTCTTTGTTTTTGTTTATTTGCATTTCTTATTAATAAAGCATGAGCTTCCTTTTTAAATATTTTGTAACCACGTTGCTCTTCTATATACCATCTATTCATATGTTTTGCCCACTTCCTTTGGGGCTACTTTTTGTCTTATATAAATAGTCAGGATGTTGGGAGGCTGAGGCTGGCAGATTACCTGAGATCAGGAGTTCCAGACCAGCCTGGCCAGCGTGGTGAAACCCCTTCTCTACTAAAAATTCAAAAGTCAGCCAGGCATAGCAGCACAAAACTGTAATCCCAGCTGCTCAGGAGGCTGAGGCAGGAGAATTGCTTAAGCCCAGGAGACAGAGGTTGAAGTGAGCCAAGACTGTGTCACTGCACTCCAGCCTGGCTGACGGAGCAAAACTCTGTCTAAAAAAAAGAAAAAAGAAAAAAGAAAAAAAAAGAAAGAAAAAAATAATAAATAGTCACTATAGGCTTTATTTATGTATGTTTCTTTTTGAGATGCATGTCCTGGAACTCCGGGGCTCAAGTAATTCTCCTGGCTCAGCCTCCAGAATAACTGTGACTAAAAGTGCACATCCCTCTCACTTTTTTATCTTTTGCAGAGATAGGGTCTTGCTACGTTGCTCAGAGTTTCTCAAACTCTGGGCTTCAAGTGATCCTCCTGCCTCAACCCTCCCAATGGTTGGGTTTACAAGCATGATCTATTACACTGAGCAATTCATTTTTGCGTGTGTGTGTGTGTGTGTGTGTGTGCACACAGATGTGTGTATGATACATTTCTTTTAGGTTTTCAGTAATATTTATTCTACTTGTATAACGTCTTTTGGAAGTACAGAAGTATTGAATATTTCATTTGGTATTTTTCTTTAGATGGACTTTTTTCATGACAGCAAGGATAATATGTATATAGAGTTTCTAGTGCTTATACTAGCCTCCCAAACAAATTAAGCACATAAAATATAATTTTACGAATAAATGCATTAGCCTATGTTTTTATAATTTTATGAATTTGTTTAACATTAATATTTTTAACTTACTTGGATTTTATTTTTGCAATTAATGTGAAGCAGAAATATTGGATACTCAATCTTCTCATGCAATTTTATGAATAAAGAATCATAAAGAATCATACAATTTTATAGCTTTGTAATACCACTCCCATCACATACATTTCATTTGTTAAAGAGAAATTGCAGAAGAGAGTTAAACAGGCAAGGAAGACTTCAAGACTATTGCAATTTCAGTCAAGTCTACCCAAATCAGGAGAGAGAGAGAACCAAATTCTTGTGGGGAAAAAAAAATGCAGGAAAATTTTTAAGCACTGAACTGACTTAGTGAAAAAATAACTGGAGGACATTAAAGTGAGGCTTGGCCAATGCAATTAGGCCAATGTGCTTGTTAACTGACATTTATTGAAGTTATGCCCCTCCCTTCCCACAGAGCTGGGAAGATACAGGCTCTACTTTTCTTAAAGATTACATTTGTAGAGGGATGACTCCCAGGTCCAAGGCATTCCTGGGTTGTAAAAGTGGCAAGAGGTTAGGAGATAATTTGCATCTCAATGTAGCTGAGAAATTATTTACAATTATAAGTTTTCTAAAATAAGTGTGTTAAGAAGTGGAGGAACAGGGGCTTAGAGTCAGGAAAATATCTTAGTTAAGCCAAAAGGAATATTATGGCCTTCTAGTTCACGTTAGAATTATAATTTTTCTGGACCATATTGTGCCATATTAACAAATGTTTATAACTGAAATATTTCTCATTTAATTGCTATTGCTTGCTAAAACATTAATATCCATATAGTAAATACACATACGTGCTATCTCCTCTTTTTATTAAACTTTTTCTTTGGCAATTTTCTTGTCTATAAGAGTTTTAACTCCAGCATGTCAATTTCTATGAAAGATTATGTTGAGATAATCATTGAGTATAAAATAGATGGTCTCTTACCTACAAAAATGTCATTATTCATCTTTGCAACAAAACCACAATCTTTTCCAGAGCAATAGGATGCTCAACTAGAAAAAATAAAGCAAAACATTGGTTAGCATCAGGTAAAAAGGTGGACATTGACTATCTGTAAACAATATTTAATGAGAATACCTGGGATAATTTTGCTTTCCTGATATAGATGCTATTGTTTCCTCACCATTCCTCACCATTATTTCATTACATTTTCCCTTGTCAGGAAAGCAGGAGAAAAGCTGAAGTTGGAATAAACAATAGCAGCCAGCGTGAAACCATCCAAAGATTCATACCACTATATCTACATGTATATTACTCCCAGCTATTAACCTACAAATTATGAATGCTCCCATCAAAATTAAGTCCTTCTACATGTACACTAGATCCTAATTCCTTTCAGCTACACAGGAACATCATTCTGATAAATCTTTCCAGAAGAGGCAATCAGAATATGTATCTCTGAGAGCAGAGAGATGACTTTGAATAGAATGGGAGGCAGATTTGCCTTAGGCCGTTCCCAGTTTGAAGAGCCCCAAGATATTTTCCTTTCAGTAGTAAGTAGAAGAGCTCTATAATATTTTCCACTTTGCAACACTGAAGCTCCGTACTCACTACACACTAATTCTTCTCTCTCTATCCAGATCTCGGTAATCAACTTTCTATTTGTGCTTCTATAATTTTTATGACTTCACATGCTTCATGTGAGTGGAATCATGCAGTATCTTTCCTTTGGTGACCGGCTTATTTATCTTAGCTTAATGACCTTGAGGGTCATTGTATTATAGAATGAGTCAAGACTTTCTTCTCTTTAAAGACTGCATACTATTCTATTATATATACGTAACACATTTTTAAACTCATTCATTCGTCAGTGGAAATTTGAGTTTCTCTTTTGCTTCTTGGCTATTGTGACTAAGATGATAGTAGACAACAGTATGCAAATATTGTGGGCTGACTTTGAGTCTGAGGTTCTTGGCCTTGCTGGCTTCAAGGAATGAAAGAGCGGGCCCTGGCGCCGCGTGAGTGTTACAACTTGAATAGAGTTTACGGACCAAGAGAGTGAGCGGCGATGCAGTTTATCAAGCAGAGCAAAGTACAGCTTCCCACCCAAAAATTTTAGGGTTCTAGCTAAGAGAGCAAAACTCCCAGGTGTGGGAAATGTTTTGAAGGAAATAGTCTGGGGGAAGTTATACCTCAACTATCTGGACCACGAGGCGAGGGTCTGAAGAGCTGGGTGAAGCTAGAATGGGCAGCTGTAGTTTAGGGATTTCACACAAAGCCGTAAACTCGACCCGAGATGACCGGAAGTTCAGAACTGGAGTGTGTGCCCCGTATCCTGCCCTCGGCTTGATCCAGAGAAAGCGGAGAGAGCTACAACTGGTTCCAGGCAAACCAACGTTCCCAACCCCAAAAGGGCTGTGGGTTGTTAAGAGAGCCCTTTGCCAGAAAACCGAACACCTGTGTCTTAGTCCGGCGGCTGACAGGTGCCCGGTGTTTGGTCTCCACGTTGATTATGACGCAAAGACAGGACGGAGTTAGCAAGCTAAAGCGGCAGGACTTAACTCGCGGCGTCGGAGTCTTCGGCAATGATGAGGAGCTCGGCTGGCTCGCCAAAGAAGGTGGGCGGATTTTGAGTCCGAGGTTCTTGGCCTCGCGGGCTTCAGAGAATGAAGGAGCTGGCCCTGATGCCAGGGTAAGCGTTACAGGGCAAATAGAATTCATGGACTAAGAGTGAGCAGTGATGCAGTTTCTTAGGCAGAGCAGGGTCCAGCTTCCGCGTAGTGAAAAGGGACCCGGAAGGGGTACTGCTGCTGCTGGCCTGCAAGGCTGGAGTTTATATTCTTTTCCTTATTTACTCCCCGCTCCCTTTTTTGTCCAATGAGAGATGTTCGTTTTTCAGTCCTCCCCCTGAGTGGTTTATTTTCTTTTTTTAATTGCATTTCATGTTTTGGAGTGGTTTATTTTCAATCTCTTGTTGGATTGGCCCAGGGCTTGAGGCCCTGAGTCATCGTGCAAGCCCATTTTGCTGCCGGGTGGGCTGAGAGCCTCTGTACTGAAGAGTTCCCGTTCTAACTCCAGAAGTATCTTTTCTTTTAGTTTGATCCCTCAATCTGCTTTGAATTATTTTGATATATACCCAGTAGTAACACTGCTGGGTAGATTCTACTAGTGGGGCTATATCCAAATGGTAATTCTATTTTTAATTTTTAGAGGCACCTCAATACTGTTTTCTACAATGGCACTACATTTTACATTCCCACCAGTGGTACATAAGGGTTCCGACTTCTACACATTCTTTCCCAATCTTTATTATTTTCTCTTTTTTTTATAGTGCCCATCTGTATGAGTGTAAGGTGATACCTCATTGTGGTTTGTGGTTTTGGAATTGCTTTTCTAATGATTAGTAATGTTGAACATCTTTTTATGTGCTTATGGGCCATTTGTACATGTTTTTTGGAGAAATGTACATTTAAGTTTATATAGTTTGGCTCTGTGTCCCATCCATATCTCATCCTGCAGCTCCCATAATTCCAAATGCTGTGGGAGGGACCCAGTGGAAGATGATTGAATCATGGGGGCGGGTCTTTCCCATGCTGCTCTCACTGATAGTGAATGGGTCTCATAAGATTCATTTTTAAAACGGGTGTTTCTCTGCACATGCTCTCTTCTTGCCAGCTGTCGTCTATGTAAGATGTGACTTGCTCCTCCTTGCCTTCCACCGTGATTGTGAGGCCTCCCCAGCCACTTGGAACTGTAAGTCCAATAAATCTCTTTCTCTTGTAAATTGCCTAGTCTCAGATATGTCTTTATTAGCAGCATGAAAATGGACTAATACAGAAAAGCCTTTGATCATTTTTAATTAGGTTGTTGTTTTTAAGTTGTAGTAATTCCTTATATATATTCGTTATATATTTTTACCACATATATGATTTGCAACTTCTTCCTTCCATTGCATTGGTTGCCTTTTCCTTATGATAACTGCCTTCAATTCATTCTTTTCACTTTTTTCCAGATCACCTTATTCAATAGGCACTACATTTAAGATTATTTTGCTGGTTTCTCTGCTCCTGTGCTAACTTATACTGTTGAGCTCTTCCAGGGCTCAGTCCTTGGTCCTCTTTTCTATCAGCATGTATTCCTTTGAGAATAAATTTCAGTATCATTACATTAAGTCACATCTGTGTATGATTATGATCTCAAATTACATCTTCAGAATGGACATGTTCAGGCCTGTAGATGCACTTTCCCACATAACTATTAATAATGAGCTACTGATCCACCCTTTTTCTACCAGCTGCTTACCAATCTCAGTTGGTAACAACTGTGTTCTTCAAACTGACACTCAAAAACTTGTTGTTATTGAGATTTCTAGCTTTCATTTATAGCCGCATATCTCCTGTTCAAGAGAATTTTATTTATCTTCAAAATATGTTTATACTAAGATTAATGCAAGAGAAAGATAAAATAAACCTGAGACATTAATGACTTCATTGAGTAGCTTCACCAAGCCATGAAGGTTCTGACCAGAAATTTTGAATGAGTAAAATAGATCCTGATGTTAATATGTTTCTGTGCACACATATGTATTATATGCCATTGATATGGTTCGGCTGTGTCCTCACCAAAATCTCGTCTTGAATTGTTGTTCCCATAGTACCTATGGGGTGTCATGGGAGGGACAAAGTGGGAGGTAATTGAATTATGGCAGCGGTTACCTTCATACTATTCTTGTGATAGTAAGTTCTCATGAGATCTGATGATTTTACAAGGGGCTTCCTCCTTCACTTGGCTCGCGTTCTTCTTCCCGACAACATGCAAAAAAGGACATGTTTGCTTCCCCTTCTGCCATGATTGTTAGTTTCCTGGGTCCTCCCCAGGCATGCTGAACTGTGAGTCAATCAAACCTCTTTCCTTTATAAACTCTCCAGTCTCTGGAATGTCTTTATTAGCAGTGTGAGAATGGACTAATTCAGACATCAAATCCAGTTTTAACTACTACAGAGAATTGTCATCTGTACAATATTCAGTGCAAATTTTCATTAACTTCTTATGTCATGTTGTCCTTTAGTAACATTTATGCTTTTCTCTATGTTCTAGTACAAATCTTATAAAAATTATCCCTTGAAATCTTAAAAACATTGTTACTGTGAATATGTATTGTGTTCACTGTATTTTTTTCTGTTAGATTTTAAATAGTTAACAGTATACTGGTAATGTACTAATGGTTTTGCTTTTATCTTTCAGCATAATATTAAATAGAAACTTATGTGATAACAGTATTGATATATATATTTTTTTATAAATGTGGGGGGCACAAGTGCAGTTTTCTGACATGCATAGGTGAATGGTGTACATTGTTTTCCATAAGTAATTTCTCTGCCCTCCACTCTTTTCCCACCCTCTCACACTTTCAAGTCTCCAGTGTATTATATTCCTTACTCTATGTCCATGTGTACATATTTTTTAGCTCCCACCTATAAGTAAGAACATGCATTATTTGACTGTTTCTGAGCTATTTCACTTAAGATAATTGACCTCCTGTTCCATCCATATTCCTCCAAGAGACATGACTTTATTCTTGTTTATAGCCTAGAAGTTTTCTATTGTATGCATATATACCAATTATTCTTTATCCAATCATCCACTGATGGACACTTCGGTTTAGTTCATACCATTGGTACTATAAATAGTGCTGCTATAAACATACTAGTGCAGGTATCTTTTTGACATAATAACTCATTTTCCTTTGCATAGTTACCCAGTAATAGCATTGCTGGTTCGAATGGTAGATCCATTTTTAATTCTTTGAGAAATCTTCATACTGTTTTCCAGAGAGGTTGTACTAATTACATTCTCCAAGATACACCATCTCTTAGGCTACAGAACAAGTCTCAATAAATTTTAAAAACTCAAAATCAACCAAGTATTTTATCAGACTACAGCAAAATTAAACTAGAAATTAATTTCAAGAGGAACTCTTGAAAATATACAAACACATATAGTTTAAACAAGGTACTCCTGAATTATCTTTTAGTCAAAAACAAAATTAAGACAAATTTTTTTAAAAATTAAGTAATGAAGATAAAAACATAACATAGCAGAACCTCTGGGATACAGCAAAAGCAGTATTTATATTATTTAAATTCAAAGATATTAAGTCTGATATTAATCATAATGCTTTGTGTATCAATATATCATCAAATTAAGGTTTCTTTTACTAGCTAGTTGTATAATATTTTTTCTTTAATTAATTTGGAATATTTAAATTAAATAGTTTTTTATACTTTAAGAGAATTACAACTTATTTTTCTTTATCCTGTTCATAGGATAAATGCAAATTACTACCTTTCTTCTTGAGAGTTATTTACTCTCAATTATACTTTGAAAATAGTAACCTCAGACAGAAACTGTGTGTACTTATACTACTTTGGATTGAAGTTTTTATCCAACTGTATTGCCAAAAGAACCTAGCATATATGCATTCTTCTCTCTTACTAGTCATGTATTCTGCCATTGGCTTAAGGATGGAACAGTGGAAGAAAACTCAAAGTAATACTGTAGAGGATGGCTTGGAAGTAGAACCTTATCCCATCCCAATTTGCTAAGTGAAATACTAGTGTCTGTGAACATATCTCTTAATGGAAAACTGCTTAATACTTTACAAAATTAGGAATCAATTAGGATTTATGTCTAAATGTCTTGCTAGTATTAAATATTCATGTGATTGAAACCACAAATACTTTAGTTGCTGATTGTAAACTAGTAATGATGATAAAATAAATAGCAATTTAGACAGTTCTTTTTTCTCATGCTGCATTTATAGAGTTATCCTGAACAGTACTTCATTATTTGCCTCACCCTCGCTATTTCACACTGAATCCGTCCTTCCATCACTTTTCATGCCGTTTAACAAACAGATCAGACCATCCTGTCTTTTACAACTGCCTAAATATAGAAATATACATATGTGTTTATATGGGTATGTGTGTGTGTCATAGGACTAAAAGAAAGCGGTTTCTGTTTTCACCACAAGTTCTTAGGGTAATTTTAGTAATTTTACTTTTATCAAATTGATGAATTAAGACTTGCTTTAAGCAATGAAACAAATTAATCTTTAGTATTTATACTAGACAGTATTAAAAAGTTTTGCATATTTTCTCTCTTTGACAGTAATGAACACGTGGATTTAACTTTGCTTCAATGAGAAATGCAAGCAGTTTCTAAAGTAATCTTCCTAAACTGTTCTCACTGGTGCATAGTACCTCTTGTAGGGCTAGTGATTTTAAACATTTCAAAGGCATGGATAGATATCTCAAATGTAAATAGGTCTCTTAGTAATTTGAAATTCTTCACTTTCCTGGTATCTTTTTCTTAAACCACCACTTCCTGTATCAATGATTACTTTAATACAGCAGACCATTTGTCAGAAATTCAAACCACTCTGATGGGAAACAAAATGTTAGGACATCTAAATTCCAGTTAAATGCACTGATGAACTCTATTCCTTCAGCTGAGAAACTGGAAATAAAAACTTCAGGCTGTGACAGTGACTTAAAAGATGTATTGATTGATAACTCATGGTCCCAAATTTTTAAACATTTAACTGCACGAAAACATATCAGAATACTAATCAATCTGTTCTTATAAAATGAAACATACTTAGAGGTAAATGTTACTTGAATAGATCTTTTTTTCTGGAAATGTATTGCATATTTAGTATGTTTAAGTGATTGGAAGATAATGCAGCAACCCAGTTTTGTTTTAAGTCTTGTGATTAAAAACTTGCATTACAAAAGTTCTTTTACCATCAATGGAAAATGAGGTGGCTGAGCCTAGTTTGTTCTTTCTTTCTTTTCTGGAGACTGAATTAATTACCTTAGGGACAAAACTGTTAAGACCATTGATGAAAGAGGAGACTCATTGGGTGAGATTTAGTGAGTAAACTGAATTGACACCAAAAAGATACCATTTACCTTTTGATAAATGATCTTTTAATTAATGTATTATTAATTTAAAACTCAAAATATTAAAATAAAATTTGACTTGAATATAAATTACTAATATTTAAAGGAGAAAAAGTTTTAAAAGAAACTTTTGTCAAATTTCATAAACTAACTTTTAGAATTTATTTTGAATTAAAAAAACATTTTTTAAAGACATTATTTTTAATATCTCATGTTGAAAAATTCTAATGGACATAAATTCTAAAATTCAATCACATGCAATTTGAAGTGATCTGCATAAAGAAGTATTGTTGTACTGAACCGAGCATAGAAAGTTAACACCAAGACAAAAGTAGGCCAAATTGCAGGGTCTTTATTGCCAGCGACCACGGAGGACTCATGTCTCTCCAACCCGTGGCCCCGGAGGGAGGGTGTCAATACTTTTTATACCTTTTTCCCAGGTAAGGGTATGTGGCGGGGGTGGAAGTGAGGAGCCTCATACATTCCTAGGGCTAGTGAATTCTGCAAATCACTTTCTGGGCGGAGATGAGGGTGAGGGGCGGGGGTGAAGGTGAAGGGATTCAAACATTTAGGGGATTCCGTAAATCATCTCCTGGGCAGAGAGGAGGGTGCCGGTCTCCGGACATTGCAAGGACTAGAGGACACATTGTGGATATATTGTCACTTTGACTGTTACTTAAGTGGCTTAGAGGAGTCAAGGTAAGTCTTAGTTTGCAAATCATCTGGGTTGTAATAGAAATAACAGATCTTGGTTATTTATTACAGGGCACAGGGGCCATGATGGAATTAACTTGGGCTGTTTATTCTAGTCACTACCAGTAAGTAAAGGCTAGTAATTTTGGCAGTTACTGATAAGGAAGTGTTGTACTGAACCGAGCATGGAAAGTCAACACCAAGACAAAAGTAGGCCAAATTGCAGGGTCTTTATTGCCAGCGACCACGGAGGACTCACGTCTCTCCAACCCGTGGCCCCGAAAAG
>CAUYLG010046800.1:0-39841 GCA_963573385.1 Cacajao melanocephalus | reverse complement strand
AAAACTAAACTCTTCATGTCTCCACTACCCTGACCTGCTCTTCCCATAGTCCTTCACATTCTGATAATGGCAAATTCGTCATTCCAGCCTGCTCAGGACAAAACCATGTACATCAGCCTGGATTTCTTTCTTACTCTCATTCCCCATATCCAGCAAATCTCACTGAGTCCACATTTAAAATAAATCAAGAATTCAACTTCTTTTCATATATAACGTCAACATCCTAACCCAAGTCATCATGATAGCTCACCTGTATTATTAAAATAGACTTAAAATAACCTCCCTGCTTCTTCCCTCACCTCTTTCCCTACTTCTACTCCCCACATGACAGACAGAATAAGCACTATTATGTCACTTGTAGGCACAAGACCCTCCAAATCCTTCCCAGCTCACTCAGGGAAGAAGCCAGTCTTTGTACATAATGATCCCAAAGATCCTACATAATCATCCTCCCCACAGCCCCTACATTTCTGACTTTATCTCCAGCTATGCTTTATCTCCATCACTTCATTCCTCAATGAGAGAAGCACCTTCCTCCCTTCCATTTCCCAGTTTCTGTTTCTTTTCTCTACCCTGCTCTTCTGCATTAATAGCTGCCTGGCTTGCCACCTCACATCCCAGATTCTGCAGAAATATTGTCTCGTCAGTGAGGCCTCCATCATGACCTTTTCTTTTTTTTTTTCTGAATCAAGGTCTTTCTCTGTCACCCAGGTTGTAGTGCAGTGGTGCCATCTCTGCTCACTGCAACCGCTTCCCAGGTTCAAGACATTCTTGTGCCTCAGCCTCCTGAGTAGCTGAAATTATAGGCATGTGCCACCATGTCTGGCTAATTTTTGTATTTTTAGTAGAGACGGGGTTGTGCCCATGTTGAACAGGCTGGTCTTGAGCTCCTGACCTCAAGTGATCCACCTGCCTCAGCCTCCTAAAGTGCCAGGAACACAGGTGTGAGCCACTGCGCCTGGCCCTAGTGACCCAATTTAAAATAGTTTCATCCAACTTTTCTCAGCTTGCATGCTCTACCCCTGATCTGCTCTTTTTCTCCAAAGCATTTACCATGTGACCTACTATACATTTCCCTTGTCTGATTGTTTATCTCTCTTCTACTTTGCTTCAGTTAGATGTAAACTCCATGAAGGTAAGAATTTTTGTCTGATTTCTTCTTTGCTATGGAGCCTAGAAAAATGCAGCTTGCAAAGTAGACATTTGAAAAATATTTGTTGAATGAATGGATGGTGAATTCAACATCTTATTTCAATTGTTAAATATTCAAAGAATAAGGGATGTGGGGGACAGTGATACAGGAATCTTTCTCCTAAAGGTCTGAGTCTACACTTGTGTTTAAAGCCAGATCAGTCTCACTTGTAGGAGGAGAAACAAATATATATCAATTTCAAATTATAAGGCACTGTGAAAATCTGTAGCACTATTAGGGTTATGCTCTCCCTACTTCCGAAGTTTCTTCTGAAGTCAATTGATTTCCTAAAGTAAGCATGTCCAGCACGCATTTTCCATTGTAGAGCTTTTGAGTTAAAAATCTCACAGACTAGTTTCTGCAGCTGCTCACACAGAGCAGGTTAGAACAGATTTTAACACTCCATCCTGTGTATCTTCCCACCGTGCTGACAGCAATCCTGATCTTAATGGACAGTTCCTTTGTGGTACTGGGAGTAGGGTTGGATGTATGGACACAAAAAGTCAGTTTCTTAGGCCTCCTTTTTTGAAACTTGTTCCATTCTTCTTAATTATATCATTTTATTAACAAGTCCCAGGAGCTTCTCTGTTATATTGATCTCATCACTAAGCTAATTGATGTTGACACCTGCTGTTCTCGATTGAATGCATTACACAGAGCATTTATCACTTTCCTTTAGGGCTGATGAAGTAATTATCCTATTAGACCTAAAGGGATGGCCACAGCAGAAGCTGGTCAATAATCCTCATTAGGACCATGTTCTCATCTGTTTGTTTCATTCTCCATCAGGCCAATCCACTCATTGCTACTATCCTCCCCAAATGCTTCCCAAGTCCCCAGTTCATGAGTACAGTCCCTGCCCGTGGGGTTCACAGAGCTTGCATGAGAAGAAAGGGCTTGCCCAGCCTCCTAACTGGCCTCTCAGCACTGCCCTCAATTCCAGGCCCCATCCATGCTAGAAGGTCTTCCCAAAATTCGCATCTGAACAGTGCAAGCTACTCATGGTTACATATTGGAATTACAGTGACAGGGAGAAAAAGTTGACATATATTATGTATGGTTTAATTCATCTTTGTAAAAAAAATAGAATAGACAAAAAGAATATGTACAAAACATATGTAATATATATAATAAAATATATAAAATATAAAAATAGATGGGACACATTAATACAGATGTCACGAAAGTCTGAAGGTATTTACACCAAAGCATTTTCAGTGTTGTAAGTCATTGCCCCAGAGTAGTATGATTTCTAGTGACTATTATTTCCACCTACTCTGATATATGTAATTTCTTTTCCTTTTTCTTTTTTATTTTTATTTTATTTATTTTTATTTTTTTGAGATGGAGTCTTGCTCTGTCACCCAGGCTGCAGTGCAGTGGTGCAATCTTGGCTCACGGCAGCCTCCGCCTCCCCAATTCAAGCAATTCTCCTGCCTAAGCAACCCCAAGTAGCTGGGACTACAGGCGTGTGCCACCATCCCCTGCTAATTTTTGTATAAAAAATTTAAATGTACCAGATGAAGTCCTTATAGTAAAATTAGAAATTATATGTATTAGAAAATTAGCCAGGCGTGGGGGCATAATTATAGCGACTTGGGAGGCTGAGGCAGGGAATCACTAGAACCAAGGCAGCAAAGGCTGTAGTGAGCAGAGACGGTGCCACTGCACTCCAACCTGGGCGACAGAGCAAGACTTCATCTCAAAAAAAATGCAAATATGCAAATATGATCACGTCATTCCTAGGCTTAAATTTATTCACCTAAAAATCAGTGAAGACAATTTTATGATGAGATGAGCCAGAGATGCAAGCACCAGCTCTCCCCCACCATGTGCCCTAACTGGTACTCAGTGGTAGAAATGGACATTGTTAAGACAGTGTCTCTTTTTCTGCTGATTCTCCTCTCAGACCGAGATTCTCTTTTATGAATGACTTTGGTGGAAGTTCAGGCTGTATGAGGAGGTGCAACAGCAAGAGTGCTAGGAGATGGATGGAGGCCTTTTAAAAGTTGTTCTTTCTCCCATCAGATTTAGCGGGGTTTTGTTCAGTGCATAAATACTAGGACTAAGAGCTCCCAGTGTTCAGATCTGCACTGGGGAAGGATCCTCTGCTGCTCACCAGGCCTGGATTGGCAGGCAGTGCTAAGAGAGTAGTAGGAGGCTGGGGAAGCTTTCTTTTCCTGCAGACTCTGTGGGCCTGACAGCAGAGACAGTACTCTGTGAACAGTGGGGGCTCAGAGAGCATCTGGAAATCACATGGCTTTCCCACCCTCCATGGCATCATGGTCTCTGATGTGTCTGTTCCTCTGTTTTTTTAATTTTATTTCTTCAAGACAAGGTCTCACTCTGTCATCCAGGCTGTAGCGCAGTGGTGCAATCTCACTGCAGCCTCAACTTCCCAGGCTTAGGCGATCCTCCCACCTCAGTTTCTTGTGTAGCTGGGACTACAGGCACACAGCATGATGCCTGGCTAGTATTTGTATATATTTGTAATTTTTTTTTTTTGTAGAAATAGAGTTTCACCATGTTGCCCAGGCTGGTCTCAAGCTTCTGGGCTTAGGTGATCCACCTGCTTGAGCCTCCCAAAATGCTGGAATTCCAGGCATGAGGCACTGTGCCCTGACTTGTCTGTCCTTCTGCATCTGCACTTCACTCTTGGAGGACCATCCTTCCCCTCCTCCCACCAGTTCAGACTCAGCCCAGTTGCCCTCTTCTTCTCCAGCCTCCCTGACTTCACCTGGCTGCATCTGGGTAAATGGCTTGTTTGATATCTTTTATCAGAAGCCTTTATACACATTCTCATTGAACTCCTGTTTAATTCCTTACAGAGACCCACCAGACTTTTAAAAACACTCCTTGACAGAATGATGTTTTTAGCATTTTATCCTCAGCATCTAAACCTGACGTACTGAGCTATTTAATAAAAGATGATAAAATAAATGAATAACATATGGATAGATGGATGGAGGAATAGATGGATGAAAGAATAAATAATGAAGGATGCTGGTTGCATATACTAAAAGCCAAATAAGTCTGTGACTGAAGAGGAAGCATAGATAGCACATACTATCCATGTCCTGGACAAAAGCCTGAGAAAACTCACAGAAGGAAGAACAACTTTCAAACTCTATCCACCTCCTAGCACTCTCACTGCTGCTCCTCCTCATATAGCCTGAACGTCCACCAGAGCCGCTTGTAAAACAGAATCTTGGAGACCAGGATTAGCAGAAAAAAAGAGATGCCATCTTACACTCTCTGGTCCTCCTACTTGAGTGCCAGTTAGAGACCTCATGGTGGGGGGATAGCTCAGTTCATACTTGCTTCTCTGACTGATCTCATCACAAAATTATTGTCACTAGTACACAGTCCCCACAACAATCTTCTGTCTGGTTATGTCAAGATTAGCACCTACAAATCCAAAATAGCATCTGACATGACTTTCTATTTACAGAAGGGCATATGGGATGTGTTAATAACACCCTCAGTAGAGCCTTGGATGCTGAGGACAGGCCTAAGAGCCAAGCACTGAAAGGGGTGATGACTGCCCTAGGGGACTCAAAAGGGAATTCCAGAAGCTTCTTATGATAAAGCCTCAAAACCACCAGATCTGCTGCTGCCAGAACTAAAAATAGTTTGGTCTAGTTGGGAAAGTATTGGTCTGGGAGTTGGATGGTGTAGGGGCCCTCATTTTGCACTAACTGGCTTAGTGTCCTTGGCGGCACTGTGAGCTTCTCTGAATGTCCACGCTGTCTTCTATGCATTGTGGATGATGGATGGAGCAGCACTCCTTTCACCATAGGGTAAACAGGCGTCCCAAAAAAGATGACGTCCATGAAAGGACTGGGTGAACACCCAGCCCCAATCCCAGAAGAAAGAGAAAGGGAGAGCTGTGATAAGAAAGCAGCTGCAGGCTGGGGCACGGTGGCTCACGCCTGTAATCCCAGCACTTTGGGAGGCCTAGGCAGGTGGATCACGAGGTCAGGAGTTCAAGACCAGCCTGACCAACATGGTGAATCCCCATCTCTACTAAAAAAAAAATAGAAAAAGTTAGCCAGGCGTGGTGGTGGGCACCTGTAATCTCAGCTACTCGGGAGGCTGAGGTCAGAGAACTACTTGAACCCAGGAGATGGAAGTTGCAGTGAGCCAAGATCGCACCATTGCACTCTAGCCTGGGCAACAGAGCAAGACTTCTCTAAATAAATAAATGAATGAATAGCAGCCACACTGAAAATGCTTCCCAGTTGTCCTTGTAGCAGGAATAAAATCCTTCTACATTCGAGCCTTTGGTGGTCAGGGAGAGGCTCTTTGGTGAGGAGGTAATTCCCTTTGTTCTGCTGCCTTCTAACTTGCTATAAATTAGTCAGCCATGCTCTCTCCTTGTCTGCTTGACCTGTGACTCTGTGGCCCATGACTGCCTCATTCATGGTTAATGCAAGGAAGGGCCCAGCAGCAGCCAGAAATGTGAATGGCTATTCCCACAAATGGGAGATTACCTACAACAGGATAAATAAACATGGTTGCCTTTCCTCTTTTAGAATAGTCATTTTGTTCTTCTTTAAGATTTGAAAATATAGTAAGGCAGGTCCCAGAATAACATTGTTTCTTTCAGCATTGCTTTGTCACCACACTGGTGAGAAAAAAAAAAAAAAAATCAATTCCTGTCTGGAGCCACTGTCTGTGTGGAATTTGCATGTTCTCCCACATAGGTTTTCTCCAGGTACTCCAGTTTCCTCCCACATCCCAAAGATGTGCTCGTTCCTTGGTATGTCTGCATGGTTCCAGTCTTAACGAGTGTGACTCTATCTGTATGTGAGTGTGCCTGGCGATGGAATGGCCTTTTCTCCAGGATCCCCAGCTTGAACTCTGAGCTGCCAGCATGGGCTCCAACCACCCAAGACTCTGAGTTGGAAGAAGCAGATTGGAAAATGAATGAATAATTAACAAAAATTATTATGAAATAAAAATTCTTGAAGTCTACAATAATCGTACAGGTGCATGACAATAAACGATGCTGCATGAAAGCATTCAGTAAGCCCACCGTGTTTGTTGTTGGGTTTTTTTGAATTGCATGGTGGTAGGAGGTGCTTCTTACAATTTTTGCTTTTAAACATTTATTTCCTGTTTAACCCACCACCACTATGATTGCTATCACTCACTGATTCACCAAACATTGGGTAAATAATTCTCTCACTTGTTTTCATTAATCTTTCTGAAATGTATGTATAGCTCACATTTATTTTCATGTTTACCATGAGAAGCATTTTGGTCTTTATTTAGAAGTTTGTTGATGTTTTTGTGACCAGAACAATGTCATAAGAATTTAAATAAATCTTATTTATATCAATTAGCCTAAGGTAAAATTGGCTTCACTATATGTTGTTTTGCTTGAAGTCACAGTTTCCAAGAACATATAGATAATGTTAAGTGAGGTTTTATTGTATAATTAAATAGTATTTATTGAGCTCTAACAACAAGCTAGTCTGTGTTAATGTTTAGTTATATTCTTTCATTTACTACCCATAATAATTCAGTGAAAATGTTACTGGAAAGGGGTTCCAATCCAGACCCCAAGAGAATGTTCTTGGATCTCATGCAACAAAGAATTTTAGGCAAGTCCATAGGGTAAAGTGAAAGCAAGTTTATTAAGAAAGTAAAGGAATAAAAGAATGGCTGCTCCATTGGCAGAGCAGCCCCAAGGGCTGCTGATTGCCTATTTTTATGGTTATTTCTTGATTATATGCTAAACAGAGTGTAGATTATTCATGAGTTTTCTGGGAAAGGAGTCTGCAATTCCCAGGAACCTAAGGGTTCCTCCCTTTTTCAGACCATGTAAAGTAACTCCCTGATGTTGCCCTGGCATTTATAAGCTGTCTTGGTGCTGGTGGGAGTGTATTTTAGCATGCTAGTGCATTATAATTAGCATATAATGAGCAGTGAGCATGACCAAGGTCACCACCTTGGTTTTAGTGGGATTCCTTATGCTGTTTTATCAGCAAGGTCTCTGTGACCCTTATCTTATGCTGATCTCCTGTCTCATCCTGTGACTTAGCATTCCTAACCTCCTGCTAACGCAGTCCAGTAGGTTTCAGTACTTTTGTGTCATACAATTTTATTATTTAAAATCAAAGACCTTAGCATCAGATTTACCCGGGCTATAGTAGCATTTTTACTATTTACCCATGGCCAAGTATGTATGACAATCCCTACTTCACAGGATTATCATGAAGATGAAATTAAATGAGACAATTCATGTAATATTTTTTGTACATAGGAGGCACTCAAAAACTAAAAGTGACCATTTCTCCCACCTCTGAATTCATGCTCATTATTTTGAAATTGCAGTGTGGTGTATATAGATGTAAAAGAGAGCTCTTGGATCAGTGAAGCCAGGATCCAAACTCCACCTCTGCTTTCCACCAGCTGTGTGACCTTGGGCAAATATCCTAGTCTCTCTGAACCTCACTTTCTTTTCCTATAAAAGGAAAGTACTAATACTACTTTGCAGGAATGCTGTGAGGTTTACAAGCAACATATGCCAAGTGTCTGGCACATGATAGGTGCAAAATAAATGGTTTTGCTTATTCTTAGATAAAATGACTTCTGTTCTATGAAATGGAGCTAATGATTAGGTTTTATGAAAATGCTTTATTTCAAATACCTAGAGGCTTACCTGGGTGTCATTTTACAGTTGTCTCATCTGACCATTTTTAAGCCATGACTGGATCTTGTGGAAATGTTTAGAGTTCTGTTTTGAAGACAATGTAAACAAAGGTACCTATCAGCTGTCGCAGCCACTATTCCATCCACAGGGGCACCCCTGGCATAACTGTAGCCCAACTTCACCCTGAAGTCTTGGAAAGGTTACATGATTCAGACAGATGCAGTAGGCATGAGATTACAGGCCAAGAGGAAGAGGTCGGGGCTGTGGGCAGTGTATTTGACAGGCTCATACACTGCAAGCCTTGTTCCAGGTCCTTTACAAAGCACCTCTTTAGGATGAAAACAAGATGTTCTTTGTAAATAAAAGTTCATGCATTTGAGTAATGAAGTCATTTTCCAGCACTGCAGTGAAACATATTCTTCACCCAAGCCCTCTGGGTGAAGACTGTAGGGAGGAAGAGGGGTGGCCAGTGAATCTCAGGAGAAGATATTAGCACAAAGAGTGCAACAGTCTATCCCTAGAAAAAGACAAGAAACCTTGCTGAAGAAAGTGGGCACCCTGACCCTCTGCCTTCAGAGATCATATACCTCTGGCTCCTACCCCTGGAATCCCTTTTCCACCCACTTTCCTGCAAACTAGCTAGGGGGGCACATAAAAGGTCTATATAAATATAGATAAGATATGCAGCACCTTGACTACGTAAATGAGAGTGGTGAGGAAGCGGTCACAAAAGCTGAATATTCATGTGGAGTCCTTGGAGGGGCTCCAAACTGAGAGGGGAGGAGAGCCGCAGGGAAAGGCGGACCTCCGTGTCTGAAAAGCCAACTTAGGTGGGAGGGCCTGGGAGTGGAAGGTGAAAAGGGAGTGGTGAGAATGAGTGTGAGAAGGCAGGCGGGACCGCGCAGTCCGCAGTCCCGAACGGCCAGGGAGAGGAGGTGGCCTGGCGCTGGTGGTGCTCACCCCAATCCGTCTGCCCTTTGATGCCGGACTGTAAGCTCCGTCCGTCTGTAGGTTTTTGAGCCAGCACCTCTGCAGGGAGGGAGAAAAAGTGAAAGAGGGAGCGGGAGAGAGAGGGGAGAAGGGAAGACAGGGAGAGAGAGGCTGGGACTCTCCCTTACTCCCGCACTTTCCCTTTTTTCCCCAAGCTGCTGGTTGCGCTGCCGCCTCCGGATACTGCACACGGAGAAGAGGGAAGATAAGCGAGGCACCGCCGCAGCACGCGAGGGACCCACGGAGACCCCCAGCGCCCGAGCCCTGGAAGAGCCCCGCTGGATGTCAGCGGAGAGATGGCTTTGAGCTCAGCCTGGCGCTCGGTCCTGCCTCTGTGGCTCCTTTGGGGCGCTGCGCTCTCCCGCGCCGCGTCCGAGGACGACCACGCTTTTCCTTTCGACATCGAAGGGAGCTCAGCGGTTGGCAGGCAGGACCCGCCTGAGATGAGCGAGCCCGGCGTGGCTCTGGGACGCCTGCCGCCTGCGGCCGAGGTACAGTGTCTGCCGTGGCCACCCTGCTGGGCACCTGCGCCCCGCGGGCTGTGGCACACTCGTCCTTCTCTCTCTCTCTCTCTCCGCCTCTTTGCCCACTGCCTAGAGAGTCACCTGGGCTGGGTCAGTTCAGAAACTTGAAGTAAAGAGTTTTCGTTTGTAAGTTGCGTTTGGATGTTGAGAGTTGAAAGTGGAGGCTTGGAATGTGTCTGCTCAAACTGGCGAGAGTGCATGTATTGGTTCCCTGAGTCCGTCTGCTAGACCCTCACCTGGGACTGCAGCAGCACGTCGGTGACTTCTGACACTTGCGTGTCCCAATAGTCATCTTGTCAAGCCACAGCGCTTAACGTGTGTGCCCTGTCCCTGGCTTTCTCCTCCTCTGTGCTGTTAGGACAGTAGGAACACTACCGCAGGACCTTTCTTGTCTCATATTAGACAAGAAGTCTTTTGCAGCAGGCAAAGTGAGGGGGTGAGTGAGAGTGGCTGGTCATGAAAGAAGCTGTTAGCTGAGAGGATACCTTAAATAGAAACGAGCCTTTATATTCCAGAAGCAAGATTGTTTCCATTAAAATCAAGCCTCGGGGTATGCTATTGATAATATGTGTATTCAAAGAGCTGCTGTTTGAATACCTTATAATAGCTTTTAAGTTGAAAGTAAAACCAAAACGTAGAGATCTGGTGAAGGAGAATGAATCCAGAACAAGTGATTTAAGAGACCCCTTGAACTGAAACAGACAACAGCGTGTCTTTTACATGGGAGATGCTAACAAGGAGGAGAATGAAGTCACCTAAGTTCATGGGAAAGGAAGGAGCAATTGACCTAACAAAACAAACACCACACTCTATAGCTATGGTTACAGCAACTGTAAAACTAAAACAGTTATGTGGATTGACACCATTTCTAACGTCACTGATGCATGGGTTTTTGCTATGAATTCTGTTGTTAGTACAATTATAGTTATTAATTAATGATTATTAAAAATAAGGTGCACGAACATGATCCTTTTTCAGAGTAAGCCCTACCCACATGCCCCCAAAAAGAGAGAGAGAAGACAGCGTCAGAATATACCAAGCTCTCACTGTGGTATAAAATGTAGCTTCCATGAGAAAGAGGGAGCATGGCTTCTGGTCAACTTCATACCCAGAGACGGGGAGAAGCCAGACCAGGAGGGACTTCAGGCAGTGGGAACGTTCGCTTCTCTACAGGCTTGGAATTAACTCCAGAGAAGCATTCTCTCCACCTGTTGCTTTGAGCATGGAAAGTCCCTGAATGAAATGCTTGACTTAAAAGTAAGATTGGCAGGTAAATTGCAGGTCACTCAATTAAATGTAAATTTCAGGTAAATAATGAATGAATTATTGTCACATCCCAAACACTGCAGAGGACATATTTATACTAAATTTGTTTTCATTGTTCATCCGAAATTCAAATTTATCTGGGCATCCTGTATTTATATCCATTACATCTAAAGAGACAAGCTATATACAGCTGTTTTTTATAACTCTCATCCCACAAAAAATTAGGAAAGTAATTTTTGAGTTTTAGAGAAACTTAAAATTAATGTTGAGACCCTAGGAAATTTCTTATGTGCTCATATGTTTGGTGAAATAGTAGGAAAATAGGACAGCAAAGTGTTTTAGATTGTAAGATTTCAGTCTAATGGTCCCAAGTTGAAATTTCAAGCTCTTTGACCTTAGACAAGTTACAGATGCAGATGCAAGATTGCAGATAAACTGAGGCTGACAGCATTTATTGATGTCTGCTTTATACCTCATACTGTTATTGCAATGAAATTAGATAAAATACAACACTTAGTACAGTGCTTGACATGGTATAAATGCTTTGTATATGCCAAGATTTGTTATAATCGTTACTATTTAAAATGTGGATGATTAGGTTAAAAGAAACCCTTATTTGAGAATATTCCTTAGAACCTTGTGTTTATGGTTTTCTTTTACTTAATGTTATTATAACTGTTTGTCTATATTCTTCCAACTGGAAAAAAAAATGTCATGTAGTGAGTTAAATTTGTAATACTGTCAGAGTCTAATAGGTTCAGAATGCCAGTGGAGGCCTTCGGTTTTGAAAAACAGAAAGAAGATATTAGTCATTCCAGGAAGGTCAAAGTATGTGGTGTAGAAAGGGTGGAACTGAGGTAATTATGTTCCCACTGCATAGTTTCACATAATGCCTCCAGTTAGCCTGCGGTCCCATGGCGATCCCAACGCCCCACCATCAGGTTTCCCATGCTCTTTATAGCCAGTAAGCAGACCTTAAACCAAATACATTCCGGAGACTTAATAACATGATGCAAACACTTTACTGGATTGGCTCAGGAGATTGTATTTATGTATACATGGAGAGAGAAAGAGAACATGGACACATTATTCATGGGAGAGGTTTAATATGCGGATAGGATATTCTAAAAATACATTCTCTTTACTTGGATTTATATGAATGGTTATTCTGCAATTCTCCTTCAGACGGAAGGAAGGAAAATACTAAGGCAAGCATGGAGCAGTGGAAGGTGCTTGGCTGAAGGCCTTCCTGAGGTTCTCCTAAGCTCCTCAATAGCCCAGCTTGTGTGCTCTCCATCCCTGAGAACTCAGCCCAAGACATGAACTCTGGCGTGCTATGTTGCTCCATGTGAGCTGGGGAACAAATACATGAAATGCACGCAAAATAAAAGGATAGAGACTGCTGGCTGACCAAGAAGGAAGTCTCCTCTTTTCCTTGTAAAACAAGCCCAAGCTTCCCCCAGGATGCAAAGTATTTGAAAAGAGGAGCACTTGTGGGTAACTCCATACTAGTTATGGGGAGGATTTTCCCACCTTTGCTTCTTGGCAAGCAATCTACTGAGTCCATTATTGCTGAGTTTATAGTGAGAACAGTGATTCTCAACAGGTGATTCTCAAAAGGGGAGACTGGGCAGTTGCAATAATGATAATCTATTCTAATATGCCACATTTAGGAAAAGAAAGTCCATTCATTCCGCCATACACACCATAGCAAGAAAAACTAGGCCGAAGTCTTCTTGACCAATATAGATATGGTAGATATGCAAAAGAACTGGAGGCGGGGTAGGAATGAAGATGGGAACACCCCCACAAGAGGCCAGTATCAGAATGTCCTTGGGAAGAGTGAGATTCTTGTCCATCAGAAAGAAGCAGGAAATAAACAAGGTCAAGAACACAAGGTTGTACACTGCGTGGCTGGAAAGAAGCCGCACAGAGACTCTGAGATATTGAGAAGGCAAGGACTATGCCGACAGGGCATAGTGGAAAGTGATGGAGGAGGTGACAGTGATATTACTGGCTTTCACAGATAAATGACAGAATAAGGGATACAATTGACAACCTTGAGTAAATGCCCCTCAGAGGGGAAAAGAGGAATTTCTCTCCTAGAAACCTCAGTTTTGCTATTGTTGTCATTATTGCTGTGTTAACTTCACTCTGAGAAGATCAGTGCCCATGAGCGTACCCTACACTGGAAAAACTGACTTGCTAAAAAGAAACTATAAAGCAGACTAACTCTGAGGGACTCTTCCTCCTGACTCTTTTCCTTGTTGCTGTGTGCCTCCATGTCCCAACACATTGTTAGGCTCCTGCCATTAAAAGATTGCAGAATGTTTAATAAAAATACTTTAGATCTCTTTCACCATCTGCTTTCTTTTTTCTTATCTTGGTCACTTGCTTTGAAAAAGGTCCCATAGGATCACACTAAGACCTCCAGTCACTAGCCTGGGGTATCACTTTATACTGCTATTCTAACAATTCAATTAGGTAATCTCAACCCCCTACATGCAGTCATTATTTCATTCATTTATTCACACAACAAGCTGGTTTGGAGCTTTACCTCAAACAAAGCAATAAAATAGGCACAAGGAGGAATAGAAAGAAGATAGAGTCTCATCTTTGCCCTCAGGAGTGAGTAATTTAAGAGAGAGAAAAAATACATACATGGCCATTATATAAAGCACAATGTACTAACATTCTATAGGAGTGGCTACAAGGCAAGTGCCATGGAGGTAATATGAAAAAAGTATTATTCCTGAGCTAGACTAGTAGGGCCCAAAACTTACTTGCCAAATGCCAAAATAGGCTTCAAAAACCTTATTTTAGAAGTGCTGGAATATACCAGTGGTGGTAATAGCGATAATAGTATGGCTCATAGCTGACACTCGTTAGTACTTACCACGTACCATACACTGATCTGAACACTTTTCATGAGTTATTTCTAGTAACTTTCATGACAAATCAATGTGACTGGTATCATTATTATCTCATTTGATACACATAGAAACCAAGGCACAGAGCATTTGCCCAGGCCCCTACTCGTAAGCAGCACAGCTAGGAAGGAGTTTATAAAAGCAGTTCAACTGTGCAAAAGTAGCTAGGAAGAGGGGATTAGGTAAATAGAAGTATATATAGGAATACTTCTAGTCAAAGTTTGGGAAATTTCTTAAAATGAAGAAATATATAATGCAATTTAGAGATCATTTTTGCAGTGCTTTTTAGATGAGTAGCATAAGTTGCAAACAGTTGAGATAACTTTCCTTCCCCATCAAGTCTAATAACTACTTTTTTAAACTACTCACTTAAGAAAGAAAACAAAAGCTAATGCTTGTTGACTTCTACTATGTCCCTTCAACCTACATGTATTATCTTATTTAATACCAGTAAAAATTAGGCCCATTTTACAGATGAGTTCACTGAAGTTTAAAAGTGGTAAGTACCTTAACCAAATTTCCAAATGCCATTCTGTATACCAGTGAGTCTCCCTGATAGAGCTCTTTTTTCCAACTATAGAGTCTTCTTATCATATTTTCCCTTTATAATCATATTCTAGTGTGTGTCCTCCACATGATGCTACAGTCTATCTTAAAAGCTCTTGATTTAGATTAATAAGTAAGAAATTCAGAACAGTATTGAATATGATAGACCTATGGAATACCTGGTCTATCTTATAGAATTTATTATAAAATTGCTAAAAAATAAAGAATTCCATTCCCTAGTGTTCCAGAGTTCTCTAATTTAACCAGAGGAAGTTTTTCCTTTTAATGTGATAAAATAAATATGACAGAAACTCTGTCATTTGAACTATTTTAAAAGGCATGGTTCAGTGGCATTGACTACATTAACGTTGTTATAAAACCATCACCACCATCCATTTCAGAACTTTTTCATTTTCCCAAACTGAAACCCATTAAACAATAACTTCCAATTAACTCCTTCCCCCAGCCCCTGATAACCACCATTCTACCCTGTCTTTATGAATTTAACTACTCTAAGTACCCCATATACATAATCATACAATACATACCCTTTCGTGCCTGGCTTATTTCATTTAGCATAATGTCTTTGAGGTTCATCCATGTTGTAATATATGTCAGAATTGCATTCCTTTTTAAAATTGAATAATATTCTGTTTATATGTATACTATGTTTTGTCCATTCATTTGTTGATGGGCATTTGGGTTGTTTCCACCTTTCAGCTACTGTGAATAATGCTGCTACAAATATTGCTGTACAAGCATCTGTTTGAGTTCTTGCTTTCAGGTTTTTTTGGGCATATACTTAGAAGTGGAATTGCTGGATCATATGGTACAGAGAAAGTTTTAAAACTCAGTGTCTGATAGGGGCAAGGTGAAAAAGAATTGAGTGAATCTAGCTCAGTAAAGAAATGCATCCTGTGAGTGGTGGGCCTCAAGGGAGAAGAGAGAATACCTCTTCCAGAGTGGCAGCCACCTCTCCCAGAGTGGCAGCCACCTCTCAGCATTGCCAGATCTTCTGGTTTTATTTTGGTTTGTCTTTTTCAAAGGAAGACAGAATTTGGATTCATAAGTGAAATTGCTGACTCAAATATTTTTTTAATGCCCTGTAGGCTTAGTACATCTGAGGGCCAGATTCAGCCCAAGGATAATTTATTTGCAGCCTCTGCTTTACAATATTTTGAAGTTCTGCTTTCATTACAGGCAAAATATGAGCTTACAACCAGACAGATGTGGTGTGAATCGAGCTCCACAACTTTCTAGCTGTTTGACTTTGGGCAAATTTGACCATCTTTTAGATACTCAGTTACTTTGATTATAAAATAAATAGAAATATACTTGCTTGCAAAATTGTTGTGAAATTTAAATGAAATAATATATGTAAGCTGCCTACCACAAAGTCAGCCCTCATTTCTCTTGGTCTGTCTTTCTTTTCTCTCCCTCATTTTTCCACTCTCTGCTTCTGTCTATCCTCAGGTAAAGTTTTATACTATCTTGTTAAAAGTATTTTGTTATAAAAATCTTTACTTATTCCATAAATTTGAGTACTTTTAACTTTTGCTTAAAATTTGCTGATTATCCAACATTGGAGGAGGCTGTTGTTTAGTTTTTATAATTATTGTGTCTTTCATGATTCTTTAAACAGCCTTTCCCCAGCAACAGGAGGATCTGAGCAATTAAGAGAAATGAATGAGCTTTTCTAAATCACTAGAAAAGCTAAAGAAAAAGATCAACAGCAGCCAGGCACGGTGGCTCACACCTGTAATCTCAGCACTTCGGGAGGCTGAGGCAGGTGGATCACAAGGTCAGGAGTTCAAGACCAGCCTGGCCAAGATGGTGAAACCCCATCTCTACTAAAAATACAAAAAAAAAATTAGCCAGGTACAATGGCAGGTGCCTGTAATCCCAGCTACTCAGGAGGCTGAGGCAGAGAATTGCTTGAACCTGGGAGGTGGAAGTTGCAGTGAGCAGAGATCATGCCACTGCACTCCAGCCTGGGTAACAGAGCAAGACTCCATCCCCCACCAAAAAAGAAAGAGAAAACCCAACAGCTTTGATATGACAAGGACAATACTTTTTTTCTCCTAATAATTAAATTCTTAAATCTGACTTGTCACAGTTTCTTGAAATAAAAATGCCAAAAACACTCCCCTATTTTGGGTTTTTTCTGGCTTATAGTAACCATATAAATATAATGATGGCCAGACATAATTTTGAGAGCTTTGACTGGTTAACAGCCATTAAAACCAGATTGCTAGCATATGCTTTGAGTTCTGAACCTTAGCATTTCCGAACAATCATTTATTTTCTAAAATAAGTAAATCTAGTCTATTGATGTAAAGTGACCATATAGAATAATATTTAAATACCTACTTACATTTTCAAAAGAGCAGCATACTTTTTTCAACTGTTTTTCTTTTCTGCTCTTGGTGTGGTAAAGTTAAATTCTGGGAAATGGTTTACTAAAGGGAAGTTTAACCACAGATGTTTGTAATTCCAGCTTAAGTTTCCCATCAAAGTCTTAATGAAATTCAGCTGCCAGCAGTTCAGCCCTGAATCTGAGTCTTTTTATCATGAGAAACTTGGGGGAAACAACATTCTGAAGTTGAATGATAGTGGGAAAATTTCCATATTCAGCCCAAATCTTCCCCATAAGGAAAAAAATATATAAACAAATTCTGTTAAAAACGGGAGGAGAGATGGGTGGATATGATTTAAGTAATATGCAAAATGACCTTCTTTTCATTCCCTGGACTTTCTTAGTTTTTATGTTGCATTTTGGTGGAGGCCAGAGACCTGTGTTTACCTAAATGGAGTGAAGTCTACACATTTTTTAGTTCATGAGAACTAATGAGTTGGAGAAATCTCGTAACCTTAACAGCTGCATTAGTACAAGTCTTTTGCAGACTAAACCAGTAATCCAGGCTGTACTCTATGGCTAAAAGGGCCCCTGAGCATGATGCAGACTTTGCATATTAACATTTATTTTGAAATTATGCCATTTTGGAGTGGCATGATAGCTTCAAAGGAAATCAAGGACTCTAGGGATCAAAGGTAGCTTCACTAAAACTTGCCTGACACACAACTATTACATGGAATACTGTTGTCTAAGTACAAAGTGAATTGCAACATGGCATACTGAACTAAGCAGCACTAGAAAGCCAAGTGTCAGTCCAAAGAAACACATGACATAGGCACCAGCAGAAGGGAAGAGAAATGTCTAGTGAGCCTCAGCCTCTGGGATGCTAAGGCTATAGAACTCTCTAGAATCGCAGCATAGAGCCACAGCACAAATTCAGAGTCTGGGGCTGAAAACCCTGGCAAGCCTCTTCTTACATATCAGAGGTAGTCTAAGGTGCCTTTCAAGCTTCATGGTTACATGTGTGTGTTTCCCTTTGATGAACAGTGATACAATTTGACAAGCTAAAGGTGTTATCTAAGTGTTACCTCTTTTCCTGCTGATCTGTCCTGAGTCCTAGGCAGTTCTGTCAACCCCCAGGTCACAAATGAGGTGCTAAACGCCTGCTCTTTGGAGATTAAACAGTCTGAATATCTGGAGATGAGCTGTGGTTTCATTGTAGTATATGAATAACTGCCTCCTTTCATATTGTTGTCTGCCATCGTTAATGCCAATAGACACCCTGAAATTCCATCCATAAGAGATCTAATGCCTCTGCTGCAGCACAAAATTCAGCATAAAGGAGATCTGTTTGAATGTAGAGTCAGTGGGTGGTTATTATTGGATACATAAATCTGTTATACCTTGCAGCATGAGCCATGAAACCAAAGGAATCATAGGACGTCAGATTTAGAAAGGAAGTTTAGAAATTCAACTCTCTCATTTTGTAGATGAGAAACCTAAACTGAGAAGAGAGGGGAGGTGGGGGTGCTTGACCCAGGGACACAAAGCCCATTAGCAGTTGTACGATCATCATAGGGTGAACCCCAAAATTGGAGTTCAGCCTGGCAGGCCACGTGGGTTCTTGGCTTCACACAGGGAGGAATTCAATAGTCAGCTGACAAGAGTAAAGTGAAAGCAAGTTCATTGTGAAAATAAAGGAATAAAGGGGTGCCTACTCAATAAACAAGCAGTCCTGAGGGCTGCTGGTTGGCTATTTTTATGGTTATTTTCTGATCATATGCTAGACAAGGGATGGATTATTTATGAGTTTTCCAGGAAAGGGATGGGGAAATCTCAGAACCCTGAATTTCTCCCCCTTTCAGACCTTATAGGGTAACTTCATGGCATTTGTAAACTGTCATGGCGCTGGTGGGAGTTTCTTTTGGTATGCTAATGTATTATAGTTAGCATATAATGAGCAGTGAGAAAGACCAGATGTGTCTTTTAGTACCATCTTGGTTTTGGCAGGGTTTGGCTGGCTTCTTCACTGCATCCTGTTTTATCAGCGGGGTCTTTGTGACCTGTCATCTTATGAAACCAGTCCTGCTAAACTCATAGCTCACAAAGAACTGTGTCTTCTGACTTTTTGCCTTATATTCTTTCCAATTATTTTAATGGACTAAATCATCCTAGCTTTTTTTTTTTTTTGAGCGGAGTCTCGATCTGTTGCCCAGGCTGGAGTGCAGTGGCATGATCTTGGCTCCTGTAACCCTCCTCCCGGGTTCAAGTGATTTTCCTTCCTCAGCCTCCTGAATAGCTGGGATTACAGGTGCCCACCACCATGCCCAACTAATTTTTGTATTTTTAGTAGAGACAGCGTCTCACCATGTTGGCCAGGCTGGTCTGAAACTCCTGACCGGAGGCAATCCACCCACCTGGGCCTCCAAAGTGCTGCGATTACAGGCGTGAGCCACCACATCCAGCTTCATCCTAGCTTTGGAACTACTGATGATTACCTGAGCACTTCTAGATATCTTGTAAAAGATATCTGCTGCTAATATATTATTATTCTTTTACTCTGTATTATTTCTATTTATCCTTAACTTGAGTCATCAGTAGGAGATTCTCATGGAGCTGAGTAGAGCTAGACTGTGAGTCTGTAACTAACTATTCTGATTCTTGGCTCGATCACTAACAGTCAGATCACCCTTGCCAGGTAAAGAAACCTGGTCAATCCCTCTACCTGCTGGGGCCTCAGTTTCTATACTAAAAAAATTAAAAATGATTACGTCTAGTAACGAAATTCTATAATTGTCTAATAAACAGATAAAAATTTATGCCAGTTAAAGGGAACCTGGCTTAAGATACTGAATCACACAGCCGTAGCTGTTGCCCTAGTTAGAACCCCAAGACTTTAACAGTCCAGAGCCTGAAGGAAACACAGGGTCCTAGTTTGTGGAAGCAGGTAGGGAGGGGTGGTTCCTAACAACTCCAGATGTGGGGCTGGGGTTGATCTCCAGCACAGGTTACCAACCCCGCCACAGACACGAGCCTCTCCAAGGTGACACAACAGTGAGGCTTCCCAGACATCCTAAGTGTGTCTCAGTGTGGTCAATAAATATTCATGGGTGTCCCATGCCAAGGTCCAAGGGTGCTCTCCCTACTCTATGCGGACCCTCCAGAATGACCCTAAACCTGTCCCCAATCCAGAGAGACAGAAAAGTATACAATGGAAGAGATTAGGGACTGGAGACCAACTGAGCGGAGACTCAGGGCAACACATAACAGTTCAGTGCCAAGTGGCAGATAGTCCAGAGAGGAGAAGGTGTTTTTACTCAATGAGAAAGGAAGGGAAAGCCAGTGACAGATTATCAATCATTATAAACATCAACACGAAATACTCACATTATATTATACATAGTACAGCTGTCCGCTAAATCTTAATGACAATGTAAAGAAGAATCCTGCTCTAAATTGAGCAGAATACAACATTTGGAAGCAAGCATGTTCAAGGAACTGTCTAGAAGGCGGACTCGGTGTGTGAGGGGATGTGCTCTGGTGTCTAAATGCCCTGATTGTTGCTGGCTTATGGGGCAGAGGGATTGTTGCTGGCTTATGCTACTGAAAGTCTGGTCCAAAGATTGCAGCATCAACATCACCTGGGAATGTGTTAGAGATGCAGAATCTCAGGTTCCACCCCAGAATCAGAAGCTGCATTTACACCATGTCCCCAGGCTGTTCGTCTGCACATTAAAATATGAGAAATGTTAGGCTCTCAAATACAGGTGGGCTTGAATTTTGAATGGAATTACAGGAGATTGAGAATACAGAAAATGTCAAAAATTTTTTGAGACAGTTATGGAGGGAGACCCAAAAAAACCTAAATTATGGCTAAGTCTAGTAAGGGACATGCTACCTGAAAAGATGTACTTCAGAATAAAACACAAGCCTCAAAGCAAACGGCTGCTTTGAGGCATCCGAAGGAAGCTGATTAAGTAAAGGCACTTCCTGAAACCATGGCACGTACATACTGGGTGCTCCAGATGTATTTTTTGAGAAGAGACATGAAATGACATGGCAGGTTTTCTACACCCACCTAAGTCTTCTCCGCACCCATAGCCCAGATATCAAAACACTGAAGACTCTGTGCTTGAAGAAAGTAGAGCAGAGGCAGGGGAAGAATTTACTTGGGGAATCTGCTCAAAAATAGGATGTTGCTCACACTTTTCAGGAAATAGTGGGATTGTGATGTTTTTCTTGGTGACAAGGGAGTCATTCTGATTCAGAATGTCTCTTCAGGGAGTGAGGAGTGCAGACTGCATCCAGACTAGAAAGATAAGAGACAGGGGAGAGACCTAGTTCCCCAAAATGGAAAATTGCCAATTGCTATTCCTCCAGCTTGCCCTTTTCTAGAGGGATTGAAATCTGCAGGAAAGTGCTTTTGAGTCAGGTCTTTGTCTCCTTCTGTATCAGAGCAGATATCCCCATTCTCCCAGCAGACTCCAGGTATTCTTGATGCAGCCTTTTACCTTTAATTACTAAGCACTTGATTAGTACTTGCTGTGTTGCAAGTACTGTTCTAAGCACTTACGTGTATTATGAATTCATTTATTCCTCATAACAACCTCATGAGGAAGGCATTAATATTAACCCCATTTTACTGATGACAAAAATAAGCCAGATAGCAGTTAAGTAACTCACGGTCATAGCTAGGAAATCTGACCCTAAGCTTGTAACCTTCACATTATAATGACCCTCTAACATGTTTCTAAGTCTCAAAGTGCCTTAGCAATACCCCGGCTAACAAAGGTTATCCTTACTACCACAATAATCTTAGCAGTTGACAAGTCTGTAAAGAACATTTAAATTAGTGGTATGTTTAGTCTTTGGCCTTGTTTTTAAGTTATAGAGTAAACTAAGTATCATCTCAGTAACAATAGGGAGTTCTTTCCTTAAACATAAGAGGAGTCAAAGTTGGTGAAACTTCTGAATGTGTATATATTATGTAACTCCAGCTATGCTGAGCACTGGTTTTTCAGTAGAGTCCTGAGTCTACTCTGTGGACCTATAACTTAAAAGATCTTGAGGCCAGGCATGGTGGCTCATGCCTGTAATCCAGCACTTTGGGAGGCTGAGGCAGGAGGATCACGAGGTCAAGAGATCGAGACCAGACCATCCTGGCCAACATGGTGAAATCCTGTCTCTACTAAAAATACAAAAATTAGGTGGGTGTGGTGTCACGGGCCTGTAGTACCAGCTACTCGGGAGGCTGAGGCAGGAGAATTGGTTGAACCTGGGAGGCGGAGGTTGCAGTGAGCCAAGATTGTACTACTGCACTCCAGCCTGGTGACAGAACAAGACTCCATCTCAAAGAAAAAAAAAAAGATCTTGAAAAGGATATGGAAGGAGCTGACATGGTCATAAAAACATAACCTCAGTTCCAAAAAAAAAAAAAAAAAAAAAAAACACCTAAAAATTGAGCTGTGATATGATCCAGCAATTCCACTGCTGGGTATTTACCCGAAAGAAAGAAATCAGTGTATAGAAGAGATGTCTGCACTCCCATATTTGTTGCAGCACTGTTTACAACAGCAAAGATTTAGAAGCAACCTTAGTGTCCATCAACAGATGAATGCATTTAAAAAAAATGTGGTACATGTACCCAATAGTGTACTAGTCAGCCATAAAAAGCATGAGATCCAGCCGTTTGCAAAAACATGGATGGAACTGGAGATCATTATGTTAAGTTAAATAAGCCAGGCACATAAAGACAAATGTCACATGTTCTCACTTATTTGTGGAATCTAAAAATCAAGTCAATTGAACTGATGGACATAGAGAATAGAAGGATGATTACCAGGAGCTGGGAAGCACAGTAGGGGGTTGGTGGAGAGGTGAGAATTGCTAATGGGCACAGAAAAAATAGAAAGAATGAGTAAGACCTACTCTTTGATAGCACAATGGGATGACTATAGCCAATAATAACTTAATTGTACATTTAAAAATAACTTAATGTAATTGGATTGTTTATAACTCAAAAGATAAATGCTTGAGGGGATGGATATCCCATTCTCTATAGTGTGCTGATTTCCCATTGCATACCTGTATCAAAACATCTCACATGCCCCATAAACAGATACAACTACTATTTACCCACAAAAATTTTAAAAATAATAAAAAGATTAAAAATAAAACAATTAAACAGAAAAACATGACCTCAGGGGAAATGATTAGACAAAGTTATGTCAATCAGGAAAACTAACGAAGGTTTAAAAACAGTTTACCTTTTAAAATATTTCTCTACAAATGCCCATAGAAAAGGAAAGGAAATTTAACAACGAAAAGGATTCAAATTCAGACTTAGAAGAAACATAGGCTATTAACTCCTTTAAGAACTATATAAAAGAATTTGTCTGAAATAAGTGAGTTATTCATTCGGCACCAAAAGAATAAGAGTATAGTGCTGAAAGGTCCCATGCAAGGCACCAGTGATTTGGTTGGGAACAGACCCAGTCTTCAGCCCTTCTGAACTAAGAGAAGAACTGAAGCAGTAGTCACTTGTGAAGTGCGTTGTAACCTGAATGGGGGAATGTGTGAGAATAATGTTCTCCCAAATTTTCATGAGCAGGGATCTCTTTACTATTTCTCCTCCTCTAACCTCAGGTTTTAAAATGTTTTATCTTCTGTATTAGTCTGCAGGGGCTGCCATAACAAAGTACTCCAGACAGGATGGCCTAAACAATAGAAATTTATTTTCTTACAGTTCTGGAGGCTAAAAGTCCAAGAGCAAGGTGCTGTCAAGGTCGGTTTCAGGTGAGGGGTCTCTTCATGACTTGTAGACGGCCACATTCTCAGTGTCCTCATGTGGCCTTTCTTATGTGTATATGCAGAGGGAGAGAGGTCTCTGGTATCGCTTCCTCATCTTATAAAAATATAAGTTTTATAAGATTAAGGTGCTCCTTCTAAAATGTCATTTAATCTTTTTTCTCTCTCTTTTTTGAGACTGAGTCTTGCTCTGTTGCCTGGGCTGAAATGCAGTGGCGTGATCTCGGCTTGCTGCAACCTCCGCCTCCTCGGTTCAAGGGATTTTCGTGCCTCAGCCTCCCAAGTTGCCGGGTCTACAGGTGGCTGCCACCACACCCAGCTAATTTTTGTATTTTTAGTAGAGACAGGGTTTCACCATGTTGGCCAGGCTGGTCTCGAACTCCTGACCTGAAGTGATCCACTCACCTCAGCCTGTCAAAGTGCTGGGATTACCAGTATGAGCCACCATGCCCAACCCTTTTAATCCTTATTACCTTTATTTATTACCTCTTTATGGGCACTATCTCCAAATACAAACACATTGGAGATTAGGTTTCAACATGAATTTTGAGGCGACACAATTCAGTTCATCACAGCTACCAAGTGAAAGGTATTAAGTAGTAACTCATTTCTTAATGAGGCAAAGGAATTTATAACCACAAAAGAGAACTTCTGAGAAAATAAGATAATGAGTGTAATTACCCTGTTTTGACTTTAAGCAAAAGCCAAATTTAGCATTTCATTTTAGTTGTTCATGTTTTATAAATACGTCACCATTACTTTTATTTTATTTTATTATTTATTTATTTATTTAGACAAAGTCTCGCTATGTCACCCAGGCTGAAGTGCAATGGTATAGCGATCTCAGCTCACTGTAAACTCTGCCTCCCAGGTTCAAGCGATTCTCCTGCCTCAACCTCCCAAGTAGCTGGGATTACAAGTTCCCACCATGCTTGACTAATTTTTGTATTTTTAGTAGAGGCAGAGCTTCACCACGTTGGCAAGGCTGGTCTCGAACTCCTGACTTCAAGTGATCCACCTGACTCAGCCTCCCAAAGTGTTGGGATTACAGGCATAAGGCCACAGCACCCGGCAAATGTTTAATTCAATATTTTGAAATATTAAAAACAGTATGTCAGGTTCTGTACTGCCACATTGTATTTCTCAGATGTCCAGAGACACTTGATTGATCTATATCAATATCTTTTCTCTCTTTTTTAGCAAAAAGGTGCCCACTACCTTAGCAAGTGCCATGTATCGTACAAAGATGAATAAAACACAGAGATGAAACAAGTACACTAACAATGCAATACAACTCATTTCTGACGTTACAAAAACTTTTGGAGGATTTAGAAGGAACATTCACTCCCAGTGGAACGTTCCCAGGTGACTTCAGGGGCAAGGCGGCATTTGAGTTGAATCTTTCAGATTGAGGAAAAGAATATAAGCTGAGGGGACAGGATGAGTAAATAAAAACAAAGACACAGGGTTTCTTCTAGGAAAGGAAGTAGTCCCAGTTGGTGGGGCTGAACAACAGGGAGCCATCAAAGGTTTCAGAGCAGAAGAAAGAGAAACACAGTGAGAATCGTGATTTGTCAACATTCATCTGGAAACAGGCTCCTGGCTAGATTGGGCAATAGGCGGCAGAGAGCCTGGAATCAGGGTAACCTATGTCGTGCATTGGTAACCGTCCAGGATTGCCTAAGGAGGCCTGGATTTGGATGCTGGCTGTGGTCTGGAACGGAGAGAACAGACGCTGGGATCATCGCCAAGGTTCTATCAAGATGGTTTGTCATATGTTTGAAGAGTAAGGATGAGGGCGAAGTTAAAGGTCCTGCTGATGTTTGTAGAAATGTATTAAATCATGGGAGAGAAGTCTCTGCAGAGACCTTTTATCATAAAACCTACTAAATCAGTGGCGTTCAGACTGAGGCTTCATGGAAATACCTGAGAGTACAAGGCCTCTGGAGCAGCAGGAGGTGGCTCCCTACCTCCTTCAATCAAAGCAGCTTCTTTTTTATCTATTTTATAGATTAATTTCACATGAAATTTTATTGGTTTTTTGAAAAGGGCTTCTCTGCTCTAAAACATTTGAGAACCACTATGCTGGGGCCTCCCAAGTTGATATTCTAAATCAAGACAAGTCTCCAAAATGTTACTCAAAATCTTATTCAAATCAGTGCCTCCTAGGCGGTTTCCCAGCTGCACACACACCTGCCTCGGGCCAGTACATGTCACTGGTTGCATTGAGCAGCTGATGTTCAGAGCACCCCTGTAATAGCTCCAAACATGAGCTAGAAATCTTTAAACAATCGGTGCTCTCCTGAGAGATATTTTTATGCTTCCTGTTCCTTGTCTGATGATATTTTTGGCCCTTTGCAAGGAAATTAGGAAATTCCACTTTTGTCTCGGTCATTACCTGGGAGTACTGAGGACAACAAAGGAACTTCTGAGAGAGGATAGAATGGTAGTGGGTCGACCAGATAACCACTATCTTTTGATCTTCATAGAAATGACCAAATGTTTGTTCCATTTTTATTCTTCTAAACCATTTATTCCATCACAATGCATGTCATCTTATTCTGAAACATAAACCAGTTTCTTACCTGCACCCTGAGCTAAAAAGATAGCTCTCAAGTCTTACTTTCTCCTTCCTTGACAGAGTATTTTACCCCCTTTGTGGTCCAGAAGCTGTTCTCAATGATCTCCAAAGGGCAAAGTACTTCCATGATGAACATTTTGTCTATAAAAATCAAGAAAATACACATCAAAAATTTTGGTTTTCATGCGAATTTAAAAAGCAGCAACCTAAGCATTTCATAGTGTCATGAAGGCAAACTACAGGTTTTTAAATTTGCTTTATAACATATCTGCAGTATACCCAGGAATAACTGATGTTCTAATGAATTAGGAAAGCTTCTTATACCTCTTTTTACCCATAGCTTGAAAAGTTCAGCTTTTAAAAAGCTGTTGATATTGAACAAGTGTTATTCACAACTGCCAAATATTGGAATTTCCAATGACTACTGACTCCAGTAAAAAATAGTGTTAATACTTATTAACCTTTCATGATTTACAAGTGTTTTCCTACATATTTCTACCTTTAGTCTTCACAATCATTTTACAAACCAGGCAGGCTGGTGGTTATTCCTCTAATTTATGAAAGCATGTTAATGTTCAATGATAAGCCCCAAATTTCCTAGCATGGAGCCTTGTTGAGACAGCAGGAGGTTTCACAGAGACTGTTAGAATGGGAAGAGCCTAGAAATCATCACGCTGCTAATGTCATTGAAGAGGAAGAAACTAGAGCCAGAAGTTGAGTCATTTCCCCAAGTTCCCACATAGGGTTTCTAGAACTGGAACCACAACCAGGTTTCCTGGCTGTGGAGGCAGTCATCTTTCCCTACTGCGTCTCAGAGCACAGTCGCCATCACGGGGGTGCTGAGACATTAAGTGAGCTGGATTAGACGAGAAGATATCCATGTTTGCCTTCATCTTATAACTTATGTAGCCATCTGTGTCTTAGAACTGAGTAATTACTGAAACATCAGAAGTTCTCTTCACCTTCGGTCATTATATTTATGTCAATTTTGAATTTAATTTATAACCAAATCATGCATCCCTTTTCTTTCATTTCAAGCATTTTTTGCCCCATATGGCTATCAACCCCTTAAACTATGCTTTCAGCACCTATGCTTAGAAAGTAAGTATTCGAGTGTCATAAGATTTCAGAATTTCCAGCTAGAGTTTTCTGGTGGTCACATAAAAATAAACCAAACATCCTTGATCTTAAAAGGAAGAAAGAAAGATCTATTTCAAAAATGAACAGTGACATTTTTGTTTTAAAAGTTGGAGAATTAATTTTTAAAATTCCTAGACCACATCATGTCCGGTATTCCTCCTGCACACAGTCATCAGTCAGGTTGCCACATGACCTTAAGAAACTTCCCTATCATGTAGCAGAACAATTGAAACATGAGAAATTAATGAAGAAAATCAACTGTTGGTAGCACCAAAGTGGTCCACTCTGGCACTTGTACCCCTCCATGATCTTCTCAACCTGCTTTATGACAATTCTGAATTTCAGCAGCTCCATTTTTATATGTAGAATTTTTTTACTGTTAATATCACATCCAAGTCACCCTAGTCTTCTAAGAGCAAGAAAATACATAATACCTGTTTCTCGAGAAAATCTGCCATTCCCAATGGAACTATGCAACTTTATGGTATAATCCAAGGACTTTGCTGTGAACAGCATCTGCTGAGATGTGCCCTGAACCTAATAGAGAACAAGGAAAAAAACGATATTTCAGGGAGTTGGGGCAGCCCCATATGGTGTGCAAAATAGGAAGGTTTTTGAGAGGCAGGACAGTTCTAACACTGCCCATTCCATGCTCCATTTTCAAAATGGTGGGCACTGTCATGCCTCATTCTCACCATGGTCTTTGATGTCAGGAGGATCCTCAGTATGGTGAGAACAATACTGTACTTAAGATGAAGCTAGGCTGTGTGCAGTGGCTCATACCTGTAATCCCAGCACTCTGGGAGACTGAGGCGGGTGAATCACGAGGTCAGGAGTTCAAGACCAGACTGGCGAAGATGGTGACACACTATCTCTACTAAAAATACAAAAATTAGCTGGGCATGGTAGCAGGTGCCTACAATCCCAGATACTCTGGAAGCTGAGGCAGAAAATTGCTTAAACCCAGGAGGCAGAGGTTGCAGTGAGCCAAGATCGCAACACTGCACTCCAGCCTAGGCAACAGAGCGAGACTCCATCTCAAAAAAAATAAAAAGAGAGAGAGAGAGATGAAGCTGATGTCTGCATAAGGGCAGAGTAATCATCTTTATGTGTATTATCCAAAGAAGATAATACTCTTTGTAAGGTGCTCAAAACCTCCAGGTTTTTATTAAAGGGCCAGGCTCTTCCTGGTTTCAAACAGTATTTGTGGTTACTTTGGCAGATGAAGCACATTTTTCTCATGACCTGTGTTTTTGGACATGCAGTATATCGGTGTTCCATGAAAATAAGCATTCTGTTATTTTTTTCTTAGCACATTTTTAATCTTCTCTTCCCTTCAGTTATGCTGAAAACTACATGTTGGATCTATTTTGTAGTTATGACATTAGATCTTCATCTGAGATTATCTAAAGTAGTTTGGTTTTGATTACCATCTCTTTTTTTTTTAATCTGCTAACACAAGCTCATGTTCATCTAGAAAATGCACTTTCTCCTCAAAACCATGAATCAGCATGAATCAGCATGAATTTCCTTTGAGTTATTCAAATCAACTAGAAATTAACAAATTTCAAAAAAGGAAAAATATACTAAAATGTAGTCAAAACTTTATGAGAATACTTTACTTTTTATATCTCAGCTATACAGTGAGTAAGTTTATGACAGTAGAGTATTGAAAACAAAGTGCACCAGGTTCTTATTTTCATTCTTGATAGATTCTAAGTTCATTAAATCAGTCTTGCAGCTCCTCAGAGAGCCAGAAAACCAAGTGTTCCTCTTGTTATCTTGCTTAGCTCACTTTGAGTAAAATGCATCAAATGGCAAAATGAAAAATTTTAACATACACAAGTCCATAAACGTAATCCATCACATAAATGGAACCAAAGACAAAAACCACATGATTATCTCAATAGTTGTAGAGAAGGCCTTCAACAAAATTCAACATCCCTTCATGCTAAAAACTCTCAGTAAACTAGGTAGCAATGGAATGTATCATAAAATGATAAAAGCCATTTATGACAGACCTACAGCCAATATCATACTGAATGGGCAAAAACTGGAAGAATTCCCTTTGAAATCAGGCACTAAACAAGGATGCCCTCTCTCACCACTCCTATTGAATATAGTATTGGAAGTTCTAGCCAGAGCAGTCAGGCAAGAAAAAGAAATAAAGAGTATTCAAATAGGAAAGGAGGAAGTCAAACTGTCTGTATTTGCAGAGGATATAATTGTATATCTAGAAGACTCCATCATCTCAGACCAAAATCATCTCAAACTGATAAGCAACTTCAGCAAAGTCTCAGGATACAAAATCAATGTGCAGAAATCACAAGCATTCCTATATACCAATAACAGACAAACAGAGAGCCAAATCAAGAGCGAGCTACCATTCACAATTGCTACAAAGAGAATAAAATACCTAGGAATACAACTAACAAAGGATGTAAAGGACATCTTCAAGGAGAACTACAAACCACTGCTCAACAAAATAAGAGAAGACACAAACAGATGGAAAAACATTCCATGCTAATGGTTAGGAAGAATTAATATCGTGAAAATGGCCATACGGCCCAAAGTAATCTACAGATTCAATGCTATCCCCATCAAGCTACCAATAACCTTCATCACAGAACTGGAAAAAAACACTTTAAACTTCACATGGAATCACAAGAGAGCCCACATAGCCAAGACAATACTAAGCAAAAAGAACAAAGCTGGAGGCATCACACTGCCAGACTTCAAACTATACTACACGGCTACAGTAATCAAAACAGCATGGTACTGATACCAAAACAGAAACATAGACCAATGGAACAGAACAGAGGCTCCAGAAACAACACCACACATCTATGACCATCTGATCTTTGACAAACCTGACAAAAACAAGCAATGGGGAAAGGACTCCATGTTTAATAAATGGTGTTGGGAAAACTGACTAGCAATGTGCAGAAAGCAGGAACTGGACCCCTACCTGTCACCTTACACTAAAATTAACTCCAGATAGATTAAAGATTTAAACATAAAACTCAACAGCATAAAAACACTAGAAGAAAACGTAGGCAAAACCATCCAGGACATAAGCATAGGCAAAGACTTCATGACTAAAACACCAAAAGCAATGGCAACAAAAGCCAAGAGAGATAAATGGCACCTAATTAAAATTCAGAGCTTCTGTACAGCAAAAGAAACCATCATTAGAGCAAACCAGCAACCAATAGAATGGGAAAACATTTTTGCAATCTACCCATCTGACAAAGAGCTAATATCCAGAATCTACAAAGAACCAAAAGAGATATACAAGAAAAAAGTAACCCCATTCAAAAGTGGGCAAAGGATATGAACAGATACTTTTCAAAAGAAGACATATATGAGGCCAACAAACATATGAAAAAATGCTCATCATCACTGGTCATTAGAGAAATGCAAAACAAAACCACATTGAGATACCATCTCACACCAGTTACAATGGCAATCATTAAAAAATCTGGAGACAACAGATACTGGAGAGGTTGTGGAGAAAAAGGAACACTCCTACACAGTTGGTGGGAGTGTAAATTAGTTCAATCATTGTGGAAGATAGTGTGGCGATTTCTCAAGGATGTACAAATAGAAATTCCATTTGACCCAGCAATCCTATTACTGAGTACATACCCAAAGAACTATAAATCCTTCTACTATAAAGACACATGCACACATATGTTCAGTGCAGCCCTGTGTACAATAGCAAAGGCCTGGAACCAACCCAAATGCCCATCGATGATAGACTGGACAAAGAAAACGTGGTACATATACACCATGGAATACTACACAGCCATAAAAAACGATGAGTTCATGTCCTTTGTGGGGACTTGGATGAATCTGGAAACCATCATTCTCAGCAAACTGACACAAGAATAGAAAATCAAACACTGCATGTTCTCACTCATAGGTGGGTGTTGAACAATGAGAACACGTGGACTCAGGGAAAGGAGCATCACACACTGAGGGCAGTTGTGGGGGGTAGGGGACAGCAGGGGGTGGGGAGGGTGGGGAGGGATAACATGGGGAGAAATGCTGCATATAGTATATACCTAAAGTAAAACTAAAAAAAAAAAAAAAATTGCCACAGCCATTCTAATCTTCAGCAATCACCACCCTGATCAGTCAGCAGCCATCCACACTGAGGCAAGACCCTCCACCAGGAAAAAGATTATGATCCTCTCAAGTCTTACATGACCGGTGGCATTTTTTAGCAACATAGTATTTTAAAATTAAGGTATGCACATTGTTTTTTAGACATAATGCTACTGTACACTTAATGGAGTAGTGTAGACACTACTTTTATGTGCACTGGGAAACCAGAATGTTTGTATGTCATACTTTATTGTGATATTGGCTTTACTGCAATGGTTTGGAACCAAATCTGCCATATCTCCAATGCCGGTATTCCAAGGAAAACAGGTTTTTTTCTTAAGCGCAAATCTTTTGAGAATGAAGGCAAAACAAAACAAAAACTCATAGCAGTATATGTATGCGATAGTCCAAGACTGCTAAACAGAACAAAACGGAACATATTTCTGAACCCCATGTGATTCCTAAGTGGGACTGAGTTGCCACGTGTTGGTAGTTTGGGCTGGTGTTCATGGGACTGCTCTTACCCTTTACCCATGCCCATGTCCTCACTCCTCAAGCCAGGGGCATATTGCCTATTCCTCTGCATGGAACCCGCATCATCCCCACTTTCTTTTCTAACTCCCTGTAAAGTGCTTGAAAACGTCACACCCCTCTCACTTGCAGACCTCTACCTGCCTAGAGTGTGATTCCAGGAAATGAGGAAGCTCAAGTCTGGAAACTCATGATTTTGCACACATTTCCTTTCTGCATTGTTGCAGCAATGGAACGATACAGGTCAAATAAAGGAGGAAAACGTGCTGCGGGGGTCACAAGGTTCCATACGTCATCCTTTCAGTTCCAACCTCTCCGTGGAACTGTGTGCTTCCTTGTTTTGCCGGCACTTCCTTCTTGGATCTCAAATTCTCGTCCTCCACTCCAGCAGCCCCCGACCTTGCTGGTTGACCATAGCATTCACCTAGCTGGTCTCCTGACCCACTGTCATTTCTTTCCAGATGTCCTCTAGCTGCCCCTAGGGAACCTTCCAACTGGCCGCAGATGAAAGTCTCCAAGCCTCCAAACATTTCCCGGGACAAGCAGGAGGATCCCATCCCCAGGCGTCACCCTTTCTCTGCCGCAGGTTCTGGAATCCTCTGCTTCTGCTGGGAACGCCGTCCCTAATCTCCGTGTGAGGTCGGGGACTCCCGAGTGCCCGGCCAGCTTCCCACAGGCGGAGACAAGCCAGGGTGCCCTGGGCCAGGGCCCGGCGTCCATGCCCAGGTAGCCCCATCCTCTGTCTGGGAATGGGTGCAGAGGGGCGTCAGGCTCGGGTCTCCCAGGGGCTGAGAATTAGAGGGGAGTTGAGGGGTGTCTGACACCGCACGGGCAGCCCCAATGGGAGGCGCAGGAGCACGTGGGAAACCGCCGCCAGGCAACCTTGGGTCCTTCCGGGCGACGCCCTGGGGCCTTCAGAGTCCCAGCTGCAGGCGGCCGCGTCCCGCCCCGCCCAGCCTTCCCCTCCCCACGCCAGCCCCATGTCCCGCCCCGGGTCCTCTCACCCAGTCTCGGGCTCCCGCCTTCGCCCGCTGGGAGAAGCAGCCTCCACCGCGTCCCCGCCATGACCGCCGAGCCCACTCAGACGCCCGCGCAGGCGCGGTGGGTCAAGAGAGCTGCGCAGACGCGTGTGGAGTCTACGCTGAAGTTCCCGCCCGCAGACGCGACCGAGGAAGTGGGTCGGGTCTACACAGCCTGCCTCTCCAGCTTCCAGGCCCTGGGTGTGGCCGTTGGGTGCATCTCCCCTTTCCCACGGCAGCCCTTTCCTGCGGTGTGTCCCCGCCTCTTGTCCATCCCCCTTTCCCACCACGCCCCTCTTCTGTGGTGTGTCCCCTCGTGTCCATCTTCCTTTTCCTGCTGCTTCCCCCCTTGTGTCCATCTCATCTTACTGGCTGTACCCCCGCCCCCCCCACACACACACACACATGAGGTCCAGTCTGGTGACTTCTGCCCACTCTTCTGGTCCCTGGTGGAGCTCCTGGGTCTTCCCTGCTGGGTTCTTGGGAGCATTAACATTCTTCCTAAAGTCCTGTGAAATGAATTTCCATGTTAAGATGTTTCTGTGAAAACGCTTCAAGCATTGTCTCCCATCTATGACCCCCCCAATAATTTCATGTACTCCTCACAAAGTGGGTGTGAGGACTACTTTGGGTGCCAGCTGCATCTGTTGGCCTGTAGGTTCCAGGAGATGAGGATCTATGTTTATTTCTCTTCATCCACACTCAGGAATTAAATATGGGCACATCTTTTTTTTTTATTTCCCTTCTATTGATTGTGCTTTACAGATATAGTTTTTACAGACTTAAGGTTTGTGCCAACCCTGTGTGAACACGTTTTCTGAAAAAAAAAAAAATTGGAGAAAAGAGACTTTATTCCAGTGAAAAATTTGCAAACTAGGGAAGGGCCACCACCAGTGTAAAAACAAAGGTGCATTCCAGAGAACAGAGCAGAGGCCCAGGTTTTATAGCAAAAGTGCCTGCCCAAGTTCCCAATCAGGTCTGTTTATGCAAATGAAGGCTTGAAACGTATTTAGTTCTGATTGATTAACACAACTGAACCCTGAATAGCCAATATAGCTGAACTCTGATAATACAAATGAGCCCTGGTTGGCCAAGAAGGTGAGCTGTGATTGGTTGGTTCAGGTGAGCTCTAACAGTCCCAAAGATAAAAACATGCCAGCATGTGTGGCTCCTAATCAGCAAATGGCTGCTTGGCTCTGTTTTAAATTTAGGCCCATTAGTCACTTGGGAGCCATCCTGAAGGACTGGCTCTTTGCAGTTCACATTGTTCAAGCCTACATATAGCAAGTCTAGGGGTGCCATTTTTCCAGCACCACATGCTCACTTCCTTTCTCTGTGCCATCATTTTGGTAATTTGCTCAACATTTCAAAGTTTTCATTATGATTCTGTCTGTTAATCTGCGATCAGTGATCTTTGATGTTACTAATTGTTTTGGGGTGTCACGAAACCACCACATGTATATAAGGTGGCAAACCTGATCAATAAATGTTGCCAGTGTTCTGACTACTGCGCCATCTCTCCCTCTCCTTGGGCATCTCTATTCCTTGAGACACGATACTATTGTAATTAGGCCAACCAGTAGCCCTGCAGTGCCCTCTAAGTGTTCAAGTGAAAGAGTTGCACATCTTTCACTTTAAATTGAAAGCTAGATTGAGCTTAGTGAGGAAGGGGTGTCAAGACAGGCTGAAAGTTAGGCTCTTGTGCCAAACAGCCAAGCTGCAAATGCAAAGGAAAGGTTCTTGGAGGAAATTGAAAGTGCCACTCCAATAAACACAGGAATAAGAAAATGAAATGGCATTATTGCTGACATAGGGAAAGTCTGAGTGGTCTGTATAGAAGATCAAACCAGCCGCCAACATTCCCTTAAAAGCCAAAGCCTAATCCAGAGCAAGGTACTAACTCTTTTCAATTTCATGAGGATTTGAGACAGGTGAGGGAGAAGCAGAAGAAAAGTTAAAAGCTGGCAGAGGTTGATTCACGAGGGTTAATAAAAGAAGCCATTTCTATACCATAAAAGTGCAAGGTAAAGCAGCAAGTGCTGATGGAGCAGCTACAGTGAGTTATCCAGAAGATCTAGCTAAGATCATTGATGAAGATGGCTATACTAAACAACAGATTTTCATTGTAAATGAAACAGCTTTATATTAGAAGAATATGTCTTTCAGGACTTTCATAGCTAGAGAGAAGAAGTCTGTGACACTCTTTAAAGTTTCAAAGACAGGCTTACTTTCTTGTTAGGGGCTAATGCAGCTGGTGACCTTACATCTAATAATTATTTATCATTCCAAAAATCCTAAGGTCCTTAAGAATTATGCCAGATCTATTCTGCCTGTGCTCTGTAAGTGGAACAATAAAGCCTGAATGACAGTATTATGTCTTTAACAGCACATGGTTTACTGAATATTTCAAGTCCACTGTTGAGACCTATTGCTCAGGAATAAAAACATTCCTTTCAGACTATTACTACTCACTGACAATGCACTTGGTCACCTTAAAGCTCTGATGGAGATGTAGAAGGAGATTAATACTTTTATGCCTGCTAAGGTAACATCCATTTTGCAGCCCGTGAATAAAAGAGTAATTTTGACTTTCAAGTCTTATATTGTAAGAAATACATCTCAAAAGGACATACGTGCCATAGAGGTTCCTCTAGTGGATCTGGGAAAAGTTAATCGAAAATCTTCTGAAAAGGATTCACCATTCAAGATGCCATTAAGAACATCCATGATTCGTGAAACATGGTTAAAATATCAACATTAAGAAGAATTTGGGAGAAGTTCATTCCAATCCTCATAGATGACTTTGAGAGGTTTAAGTTCCCAGTATAGGAAGTTATAGCAGAAGTGGTGGAAACAGCAAGAGAACTAGAATTAGAAATGGAGCCTGAAGATGTGACTAAATTGCTGCAATCTCATGAGAAAATTTGATCAGACGAGGAGTTATTTCTTATGGACGAGCAAAGGAAGTAGTTTCTTGAGATGGAATTTACTCCTTGTGGAGATGCTGTGAACATTGATGAAATGACAACAAAGGGTTGAGAGTACTATATAAACATAGTTAATACAGCAATAGCAGGGTTGGAGAGGATTGTCTCCCATTTTGAAAGAATTTGCACTGGGGGCCAAATGCCAACAAACAACATTGCATGCTACAGAGAAATATTTTTCTGAAAGGAAGAGTCAAACATTATTGTTGTCTATTTTTAGAAATTGTCAAACCCACCCCAACCTTCAACAACCACCACCCTGATTAGTTAGCAGCCATCCATATTGAAGCAAGAACTTCCAGCAGCAAAATTATTATATGACTGGCTGAAGACACGTGATTGTTAGCATCACTTTTCCAGACATAATGCTATCGTACATTTAATAAACTACAGTAGAGTATACATGTAAACAACTTTTTTGTTTATGTTATTTGCTTTACTGCAGCAGTCTGAAATTAAAACTCCATTTATTTATTTATTTATTTTTGAGATGGAGTCTTGCTCTGTTGCTCAGGCTAGAGTGCAGTGGCATGATCTCAGCTCACTGCAACCTCTGCCTTCAGGGTTCAATTCTCATGCCTCAGCCTCCTGAGTAGCTGAGACTACAGGCATGCCCAGCTAATTTTTGTATTTTTAGTAGAGATGGGATTTCATATTGGTTAGACTGGTCTTGAGCTCCTGACCTTGTGATCCAACCACCTTGGCCTCCCAAAGTGCTAGGATTACAGGTGTGAGCTACTGCACCTGGCCAAAACTCCATTTAAAAAAATGGGCAAAAGACATGAACAGACACTTCTTTAAGGAAGACATATAAATGACCAACAAATATATGAAAAAAATATTCCATATCAGACATATCTCCTGGATATCTCAGGATATCAGGAATATCTCCCAGATATGCCTGTATGTGTTCAATAAATGCCTTCTAAAATGCAGAGCTGGTAAAATGTCTAGGCTTCCTTTAGGTCCTTTGGGGCATTTTTTTTTTCCTCCTTTACAGTGATAATAGAAATCTAGAACAACATAACCCTTATGTGCTGGAAGGAGGCCCTATATGCCGTCTGCTCTTCAAGCCCTTGTTTTGCAGTGAGGAAACAGGATCTCAAGTGAAATGATTTGCTGCAATGGCTACTCAGAGTGGATGCTTCCATACTTATATGTTACATACAAATGTTCTCTTTTGGAAGGTCTGATCTTCAAGGACCTCAAGCTGGATTCAACTGGGAGTCATAATAAGCTAACATTTTTTACACAACATTTGTTCCACACAACAATGCTCTTGGCTCCTACTAATAATTGTAATTTGAGTTCAGAGCGCAAAAATCAAAAGGAGTGGTTGAAGCCAAACCTCCAATTATCCTGGCCATCAACACTGATAGGCAAGGTATATGGTTATTTAATCAGCACAGGATTTGGCTGGAGAAAAGCAGTTTTCCGAGAGAAATAAAAACACTAAACTCATTCTCTTCTCATAGTTTGTTCTCCATCTTGTTGTGCAGAACAAAACCCTGAATACCCAATTAGTAATGCAAATCCAAAACTCCTTGGTTGCATTACCTTACAACAATTGTGCCAATGAACCTACCTTATTTTGTTCTCCCAGTGGAAATACCCCTTTTAGACAAAGCCAAAAGATGCCTTTTTCTTTCTGCAGCCAAGCTAGTATAATCCTTTGGTGGTGTCACTATGATCAGATTTTTCACAGTGCCAGAATTCTTTCACTGGTTTCTTCTCATCTGGAGACGCTGGCACTTGTAACTTTTGTAATTATTTTTATTCAGATAGGATTTTTTCTTTCTTTCTTTTCGTCTATTATTATTATTTTATTTATTTTTTCTTCCCCACCTCCCACGAGGGAGTGTGGCTGTAGAGAACATTGGGTAGGGTCTTTTTGTTTTGCTTCTATAGACTTACATGCTTCTGTCAGCAGGTTTTATATTAGTTTGTGGAATTCTACCTGCAAGTCCATAAATGGCAGTTACATGCAAGAGCCAGCAGCAGCCAGTGTGGCTGGGTATATACTTAATATTTATTTACTGGCAGAAGCTCCCTGTTGCCGCAGGCAATGGGCCGATTCATGGAATTTATAGTGGTCTGAACTCCCTGCTCAGCCCTAGAGGGGCAGAAGCCACAAAGGGCAGGGCCAGACTGGGCAGTGTTGTGTGTGGGAAATGCACCAAAGGAAAAGACACACACACACACACACACACACACACACACTATACCTTTAAGGGTAACCAGCCTTTATCCCATGTATATGGAAATATAGGTATCATAAGCTCATATATATATTTGCAAATATATATACTGTAAATATATACACACACACACACACATATATATATATATATTTGTTGATTTGTGTGTGTGTGTTTATATATATATATATATATATATATATATATATATACACACACACACACTTACCAGGCAATGGAGGATTCATCACTAGACCAGGAAGCAACAACCTGGGCTCCAGAGTTGGCCACCCATTCATGCACAGATGAGGAGAGGCAAATCACAGTGGGAAACGGAGAGGACACACACACACACATTTACCAGACTATGGAGGAATCATCATCAGACCAGAAAGCAACAGCCTGGGCTCCAGAGTCAGTCACCCATCCATGCACAGATGAGGAGAGGTCTCATCAGCTTCAGTGCAGCCTGGGACCCTAGCTCTTTTTGTAACAAGTTATTTAGCATGAGGCCCAGTCACGAGGGCCCTTTGCGACTGGGATCAAGCACAAAAAGGTCAACTTGGCTTTGCAATTGTCTGTTTTTTCAATAACTTAACGTATAGGAATAGATTGAAATAGAGATTTCTCTGGAACAGTGCTGGATGAATGCATCAAGGGGTCACACAATCTGTTTTGGGACTTGGTGACCATTGTTTGTGTCCACATTCAGTTGAGTTCAAATTTAAATTTAACTTTTCCTCTACAGGCAGGTCTGCCTACTGGTCCTCCAGTGGCAGGCCCAGCCACCAAATGTCCAGAGGTATGCTTAAGTGTGGGGCTGGGAAACTACCCTGGCTCCAATTTCTCTGTACAGGAATAAGAGATGGCCTAAACTTTAATCCAAGATAGTGGGTGCTCCAGGAGATATGCCTCAGTATGGAGCAGAGAGGGCATCCCTGCACCAAGATCTCTGTCCAGAAGTGGTTGGGTGTCTCAGACTGCTGAACCAGCTAACTAGGTGCTCTAAATGTCTGAGGATCTGCTGGGGTATGGAGCAGTGAGGGATGTTCTGCACCATGATCTCTGCTCAGGCTGTTGAACCAGGGGAATGAGTGCTCCAAATGCCTGCAGCTCTGCCTGGCCCCTGTTGCACCACAATTTCAGGCCAGCAAGGTGGGGCACCTAGCAATGGCACATGCAGATCAGTGCCAGGTCACCAAGCTGGCCCCGGCTGCAAGCCTCACTGCCCAGGAGAAACTGCAGCTGTAGCAGCTCTCCTCCTGCCCCATGGGTATAGCAACCATCCCTGGGCTGTTGTGGTTATAAAACAGAGTCCCCAAAGTAACAAGTCTAAAGTAACTGCTTGTTCATTTAGTCATCTGCCTGGGTAAGATATTGGAAGGAGGTGGGATGGAGGGCAATGGCCGGGTGAACTTGACTCAGTTTAAGAACTAGAAAAAGGAGCGCACAGCAGACTTTCAATGCATTTTGAATGAATGAATGAATGAATGAATGAATGAATGAATACACGAACAAATGAATTCTAAGAAAGCAATGGAATAAACCGAGGACCTCATTTAATTTTGTTCCCCAGCTTTGCTAAGGTATTGTTGATGAACAGAAATTGTACATTTGTGGTGTGCAACATGATGTTTTGAAACACGCACCCATTGTGAAACGGCTAAACACACACCCATTGTGAAACGGCTAAACACGCACCCATTGTGAAACGGCTAAATTGAGTTAATTATCAGATGTGTGACTTCTCATGCTTATTATTTTCATCCACCTGTCTAACTGAAATTTTGTGTCCTTTGACCAACATCTCCCCAACTACACGCCCAGCCTCTAGTAACCTCTGTTCTGCTCTCCGCTTCCATGAGTTTAAGATTTTTAGATTCTACATATCAGTGAGATCAGGTGGAGTGTGTCCTTCTGTGACTGGCTTATTTCACTTGCCATATGACCTCTAGGTTCAGGATTTCCTTTTGAAAAGGCTGACTAGTATTCCATTGAGTACA
>CAUYLG010046799.1:0-22792 GCA_963573385.1 Cacajao melanocephalus | reverse complement strand
CGTGTGGCTCCTCCGCCGGGAATCTCCTAGTCTGTGGGCAACAAAAATTCGTCTGAAAGTGCGGCGTCCACTCGCTCTCTGCGCTTTCACTGGGAGCTACAATCCTGAGCTGTTGTTAATTGGCCATCTTGGATCTCTCCCTCCTCCTTCCAATTTTTAAGAATATATAGGTGGCCCGGGCGTGGTAGCTCACTCCTGTAATCCCTGCACTTTGGGAGGGAGGGGGGCAGATCATCTGAGGTCGGGAGTTCGAGACCAGCCTGACCAACATGGAGAAACCCCTGTCTCTACTAAAAATACAAAATTTGCCAGGTGTGGTGGCGCATGCCTGTAATCCCAGCTACTCAGGAGGCTGAGGAAGGAGAATCACTTGAACCTGGCAGGCGGAGGTTATGGTGAGCCAAGATTGTGCCATTGCACTCCAGCCTGGGCAACAAGAGCAAAATTCTGTCTCAAAAAAAAATAAAAAGTAAATATATAGGCCCAGGTGATGTGACTGTGTAGAAACAACAACAACAACAACAACAAAGAATATATATATATATATATATATATATATATATATATATAAATACATAGAGTTTTTTTCTGTTTCTTGTTTTTGTTACCAAATTGAGTTCATGCTGTATGTGCCATTTTTTCACCTTGCTTAGGCAATATTTGAGCCATTTTTTTGTTTATCCTTCCACCTCCTGAGGAATTCCCCATTTTATCTGAGCTCATGATAGATTTATTTTGAAACTTTGATCTATCTAATGTTTATTCTTTGTGCACATCTAGCATAGGAGAAGTGTGCTGAGAATAATGTTCGTGTGGTAAGTCATCTACATCGTTGGGAACTGCAAGCTAGTAGAGTGGGTAGCAATGAGGAATCCAGGTTCTGGTTCTGACTGTGACTCTCATCCCTGTGAGCACAGCCAAGGCATTCACCTCTCTGTGGCTCGGTTGTGCTGTTCCTCCAGTAAAATGGAGCAACAACAGTTTCTGCCTCCGAATATGGTGGATATTGTAGAAGAATGTATGCCGTCATAGTGCTCTCACATACCACGGACTTGGTAAATGGTTGCCCTGTTTTAAATTAAAATGTTTGTTACTGATGAAATGTATTTTCTCTCCAAATAATATCTGGGGCATTAATTAAACTGCCCAAAAAGCTGTGGCATCTTTGGTAAGTCATTGTCTTATAATTGTATAATTAGGAAAGCACATTTGCTTGTGAAGCCGTTGGTTGCTGTCAGTCCATGACGTCATGTTCGCATTCTTATTTATCAATCAATATATCCAATGGAATATCCCACTTGAAGAGCAGCATTTACTAATAGTATATAGATGTTGAAAATATTAGGTCTTACTCTACGTTCAAGAGGGACTATTTGGTATTTGATCAATTCTTACTCCCAGATGGGGTATGGAAAGACCATTGGTATGAAGATAAAAAAGTTATCACCTTTCATTCATCAACAGTTGTGGTCATTTGAGAGCAGGAAGAATCTCGCTAACATCGACCTGAATGAGAACTTGGGAAATAGTCGTCAGGGCTGTACCTAGCAATCATCTGAGCTTCACTCCTAACCTGAGACAATACCCTGTTCTTGGCACATTACTAGTTATATTAGCACAAGTCCACTTAAATACATTTAGGGAAGGAATGCAGAATAGTGATTTTTGCAAAATGTGTTAGTAGCGGAAATAGTCAGGCAACAGTTATTCATAGACTACTTAGTAGCTTTTTTCCCTTCCTACTTGATGGTACAGAGGTCGACAGTAGTAGCACAAACTGGTTATCCTTGAGCTACTCTTTAAAACAAATACTTAAGCTAGGCTGGGAGAGGTGGCTTATGCCTGGAATCTCAACACTTTGGGAGGTGGAAACAGGTGGATCACATGAGGTCAGAAGTTCAAGACAAGTCTGGCGAACATGGTGAAACCCTGTCTCTACTAAAACACACAAAAAATTAGCCAAGTGTGGTGGCGGCTCCCAGCTACTTGGGAGGCTGAGGCAGGAGAATTGCTGGAACCGGAAGACAGAGCTTGCAGTGAGCTGAGACTGTGCCACTGCACTCCAGCCTGGGGAACAGAGTGAGACACTATCTCAAAAAAAAAAATAGATAAACTAAATTTATTAATAGAAGTCTTGACAGAAATTTTAAAGTCATCAGTATGAAAGTATTATCTCTGTTCATTGGCTAAATATTGACTAAATCGGAAACTGAAATTCTGATAGACTGATAGAAATTAAATTTGCTTTTAAATAATATGTTAATTTAAATGTCATTAGAGTTATAATTGCAATAAAACATTGAGTATTCATGATTCATTTAAGATCATGTTTTAGCTTTGTAAAAATCATAAATAAAAAAAGTATTTAAGCTGGATGTGGTGGCTCATGCCTGTAATCCCAGCACTTTGGGAGGCCAAGGTGGGCAGATTACAAGGTCAGGAGATCGAGACCATCCTGGCCAAAATGGTGAAATCCCCTCTCTAGCTGGGACTATAAGCACAAGGCACAACACCTGGCAATTATTTTTAAATTTTTTGTAGAGATGAGGTCTTTCTCCCTCCTTCTCTCTCTTTGTTTTTAATCTTATTTTAATCTAAATAGAGATGAAGTCTCAACATGTTGCCTAGGCTGGTCTCGACCTCTTGAACTCAAGTGATTCTCCCATCTTGACCTCCCAAAGTGTGAGATTACAGGCATGAGTGACTGCACCTGGTCAAAATTCTTTGAGGCCAAAGGGGTGTTAAATAGAACATCAAGAACTATGTCTGGGCTGGGTATGGTGGCTCACACCTGCAATTCCAGCACTTTGGGAGGCCAAGGCGGGTGGATCACTTGAGGTCAGTTGTTCAAGACCAGCCTGGCCAACATGATGAACCATCTCTACTAAAAATACAAGAATTAGTGAGGCATGGTGGCAGGCACCTGTAATCACAGCTACTCGAGAGACGGAGGCAGGACAATTGCTTGAGTTCTGGAGATGGAGGCTGCAGTGAGCCAAGTTTATGCCACTGCACTTCAGCCTGGGCAACAGGCTGTCTCCATCTCAAAAAAAACCAAAAAACAAAAACCGATGTCTGACCCATGCCAAAAAAGAGATTAAGTTAGAAATACACTGTGTGTGCCATACATTTAAATTTAAGGTAAACAAAGGTGAATACCTAGAATAAAAATGCCACCCTAGTGAATAACTTAGAAACAAATCAGCTCTTTCACTCTCATCAGAAGGGGAAGTCATGCATGGCTGGTCCTTAGCAAGCACTTTATTCTTCTAATATCACTTGTTCACAATTTAGGAAGAGAGATTTTTTCCATAACAATGTTAGACATAAAATCTTAAATTCAGGTAGACATGTAAATTTCGATACAGAAATAAAACATTCATCAAATGATGATGTAATTAAAACGGATTTATAAATTTGCCATCTTGGCTCAAGAGCCAGGATGGGCTCAAGCCACCCAAATCACAGGGTCTATTTACTAGAACTATTATGAGGGTAAACACATTTCACAGGAAGCAGTCAAGTGCTGAAAAGAAGCTTATGACTGTGGAAAGGATTTTATGCTTGGATTTTAAATATGTGTAATAGAGCTACTTCTGTTAAATGCAGACTCTACTTACTAGACTTGCCTCTATAAAAATAGATTGTCCTATTCCTGTAATCAAATGCACCCATTATGCTGTAGAACTTCCTGTAAGAATATATACAAACTAAGCACTTCTAGGTTATAGACAATCTGTGGGGATCATGTTACAATGTTGCAGGTTTCGACTATAAAATTCTAGTGCTTGTTTAACCCATAAAAATGCTTCTCAGAAAGTATAAGTATGTGATTCTCTCTGATCTTATTCTAGAGTACACATTCTTTTTCTCACTTTGGGCACCTCCTCTCTGATTACAATTATGTTGTTATAGAGTTTCATTGCTAATTTAATCTTCAACCTGTAGATAGCATCGAAAACTCATCCAAAATAAAGGAATATTTTCTCCAAAAGCGTAGAGAATACAACCATCTCCTTAGTAGCTTTGAGCTGAAGTTTTTCTTCCATTCTATTTTCTAATATAAATTATGCTATATCAGATGAAAAAAATAAGTGAGACTAAAAAATAATCAGAGAGCAGAGATTCAATAGAAAACGTCAAGGGAAGAGGTTGAAGTCCTTTGTCAATTTTAAGATGAGATTTAAAGAAAAATAACTCCATTGTCCTTTGCTATAATCATGAGGAAACATTGATATGTTAACCACCTTCTTTGACTCTCATGCTGAGGTGTGATGCGATGACTAGCAAAATGTTTTCAAAATTTCAATTGTTCCCATGAGATTGTCATTCTAGCGTTACAACTTCCTGAAATGCATTTAAATTGGTATTACTTTAAGGCTCCATTTTACCAGAAGCAATTTTGTTGTGTGGGAATTAAATCTGCAAAACAGATCTTCCTAAAAGTAAACAAATAATAGAAGTCATTGAAATTCCTTCACACCCAAGCTCCCTCTTTATAGCTTTTCCCTTTGTCTTGCTCCCTCCACTTCTCATTTTCTTTCTACATCTTCCCATTTTTCCTTTTTTACTTCCCAGTCTATTCTTTTCCTTTTCAAATGAGTTGATTACCATAGACATTTTTCTTCACACACACACCACACACCACACACACACACACACACACACACACACACCCACACCATGCACCACTCACCCCACTGCATCTGCTACTGATTGGTGTCTTCCAAAAGGACAAAGGGTCAGTTAGAGGATGAGAAGTAACTGTCATTAGAACTCTGAAGAAAATTAAGTAATTGGATCCATATGTGCTGGTTTACACTCTTTTAAAAAGGAAGTAACTTCAAAGTGTAGCTCTGATTTTAGTAAGGAAGGGTTCAGAAGTAAAAGTACACACCTACAATTATTTATCTAATTTACTTCTTGGCGAGTTAGTATACCACTTTTTCCACTTTTTTTTTTTTTCAGTATTTTCCTGGTAACTAGTTGGTATAAAAGTATACCAATCTTTTTTTTTTTTTTTTTTTTTTTGGGAAGGGGTTTCACCATGTTGACCAGGCTGGTCTTGAACTCCTGACCTCAGGTGATCCACCCACCTCGTCCTCCCAAAGTGCTGGGATTACAAGAAGTATACCAGTCTTTAATGGAGATTTTGTATCCATAGATTGTTGTACTTGTGTTATAGAGCAATTGCATGTTTCGAAGCTATTTACAAGAAAGTAGTATTCTAACCTAGATAATTTTTGTTTAGTATATACATACATATTTTATAACTCTATAACTACCATATCTCCTTCACTCCTCACCAAATGCAAAAGAACAGAAAAAAAAATATTTCTGCAAAAAAAGGACTTTACTAGGAGTTCAGCCGAGCAAGAAATCCGATGTGATATGTATGTTTAAAGACAAAACTATGAACACAACTTAAAATTTAAATATAGCTTCAATAAAAATATAAAATAATTTTCACTATAAATATTAAAGGAAACACCAGATTTAAAGTATAATAAGGATTGTTTTATATCTGCAGCGGTGAAGCGGTAGCAAGCAACTAACAACGAGAACTCTAGGGTCTCACCATCAAATCCTAGCTCTGTTGTTTCCTAGATAGGGAACCTTGGAAAAATCTCTCTTCTTTCTATACTCCAGTTTCCTAATTTGTAAAGCAGGCACAAGAGGATGTTATGAGGATTAAATGAGTTAATTCAAATAAAGTTCCCATAACAATTCCTGGTATATAATAGGTGATATAGAGATGATCTTTCATATTAAGGCTGCTTCTAACAAAATCCATTACAGGGGCACATTTTGTTCTATCACTAACTTGCTTTAGACTTCAATGAGTGACTTAATGCCAATTTTCTCATTTGTAAAAAGGAAGCAGATTGAACTTCATTTCTTCTTCTTCTTTTTTTTTTTTTTTTAATTTGAGACAGTCTTGCTCTGTTGCCCAGGCTGGAGTACAGTGGGCGTGATTTATGCTCACTGCAACCTCCACCTCCTGGGGTCAAGCTATTCTTCTGCCTCAGCCTCCCAAGTAGCTGGGATTACAGGCATCCACCACCATGTGCCCAGCTAACTTTTTTGTATTTTTAGTAGAGACAGGGTTTCACCACATTGGCCAGACTGGTTTCTAACTCCTGACCTCAAGTGTTTCACCTGCCTCAGTCTCCCAAAGTGATAGAATTACAGGCATGAGCCATCAGGCCCTGGACTTTATTTTTAGCATTCCTCCTAGAGAGAGAGAGAGAATACATGTATAATATACGCTATATGCACATATATACATACATAATATATACACATATAAAATATAAATGTATATAATAGATATTTTCTATAACCTTACTGGACTTCAAACGTACATAAAATAGTTTAAATATTGTTGTGGGCCAGGCACGGTGGCTCATGCCTGTAATCCCAGCACTTTGGGAGGCTGAGGCGGGTGGATCACGAGGTCAGGAGTTCAAGATTAGCCTGGTCAAGATAGTGAAACCCCATCTCTACTAAAAATACAAAAAAAATTAGCCAGGCGTGGTAGTGGGTGCCAGTAATCCCAGCTACTTGGGAGGCTGAGGCAGAGAATTGCTTGCACCCCCAGGAGGCAGAGGTTGCAGTGAGCTGAGATCGCCCCATTGCACTCAGAGAGAGAGAGAGAAAAAAAAAATTGTGGTCTGTGGTATGGGCTCAACAAATCTAAAATTCTCATAGTCATTGAGTAACTGATCACAAACGTTTCTCATTCAGGTGGCCAGTTTGGGGAATGCAGAGGTAGTAGTATAATGAATAATAATAACGTACACCTTCTAGCCAGGTCAGGAGGCACAACAGAGAACTGTATCTGATATTCTTATAAAATAGCCTGTGTGAGTACTCACTGTAAAAAAAGGAGAGCCTTGTGGCTGGTCGTGGTGGCTCACACCTGTAAATTCCAGCGCTTTGGGAGGCCGAGGCAGGTGGATCACAAGGTCAGGAGTTCAAGACCAGCCTGACCAACATGCTGAAACCCTGTCTCTACTAAAAATACAAAAAGATTAGCTGGGCATGGTGGCACATGCTTGTAATCCCAGCTACTCAGGCTGAGGCAGAAGAATCGCTTGGACCTGGGAGGCGGAGGTTGCAGTGAGCTGAGATCGTGCCATTGCACTCCAGCCTGGGTGACAGAGCAAGACTCCGTCTCAAAAAACAAAGGAGAGAGTTGGCAATCGTTCCTAATTATCGGGATGAAAGTCAAGCAAAGCATGGCAGTGCTTGACAACCAGGCTGAGTGTATTGGGATAACATTACTTGGACTAGATTCTCTGGAAAAGAGAAATGATATTTTTGTAGAATGTCACTAGAGAGTGAAATTAGGATCCAAAAAGAAAGAACGAAAATCTCGAATATTGATCAACAAGGTTTTCTGTACTTTGTTAACCATACATTAATTGGCATCCTATTACCCTCATGTGTTTGGGACATAATATTTTGGTATTATATTTTTCTTTCTCATAAAGTACAATAAAATACCTGCATACACTATTTACTCATCTCATTTTGATTAAATGCATTTATGAGCCCTCTTAAATAGTCAGCCAAAGAAATTCAAAGTAAACCCCAAAGTTAGAGTTTCACAGAACTTCAGAATCTGTAAAGTTGGCTGGGCATGGTGGCTCATGCTTGTAGTTCCAGCACTTTGGGAGGCTAGGTTGGGCAGATAACTTGAGGTCAAAAATTTGAGACCAGCCTGGCCAGCGTGGTGAAAACCAGTCTCTACTAAAAATACAAAATTAGGTATGGTGGTGGGCGCCTGTAATATCAGCTACTTAGGAGACTAAGGCAGGAGAATCACTTGAACCTGGGAGGCAGAGGATTCAGTGAGCAGAGACCGCACCACTGCACTCCAGCCTGGGCAATAGAGTAAGAGTCCATCTCAAAAAAAAAAGGAAAAAAGATTTGTGAAGTTAAAGCCTAAATACCTCCTTTTTTAAATGAAGAATCTGATAAAATAATTTGACCAAAGCCAAATGATTTAGTGACAGAAGCCAGGACTACACATTCAAGTTGCCTGTCCTGGACCTATAAGTTCATGCTATTTCCATTACACTAAACTACCTTCACTTTTGTTCATGAACAAAATCACCAAGCCTAATGTCCAAATACAAAATTTCTGATTTATCTGTTTAATGCTAAACATTATGCCATTCAAGAAGTGTAGTTCAAAAAAGATTCAAATTTTAATGTGTTTCAAAGTCTTAAATATGCACTTAAAGAATTCCAGCCCAGAGTTTACTAGCAGTTTTATATTTTACAGAATTTATCCAATAAACAATAATTGTTACTTAGGAGTCACTTGGGTTTATTATGAAAATTCCTAAGGCTGTTTTTGATGAAATAAGCACATAAACAAGGTTAAAAGTAGGGATGCAGAGGATAAATCCAAATGTGTTTCACATTTTTTATTTAAAGTATTGCTAAATAGGATCTCTTTTATTCAATTGAATTATTTATATCTAATTTTTCTTCATTAGAAAACCATCTAAAGGTCACCATTATCCCTTTTAATTTATCACAGTAACAGAAGATCTTCTTCATACCATTTGGTCAATCACTTTTTCAAGTAGCCTGGGTAAGAATCACCACTGTGTAGGGGGATGTCTGAATGTTCCACAAACATTGCTACCTCTGTTATTTTTGCGCACAATATAGAGAATCTATTACTCCTATTCCTGTGTTATTTTTTTCAGGTTTGCCAGACATATGAGGGTTAGGAAGGTATTCATACTCTCAAAAGTGTATGCCTTTTTTGGACTTATGGGCTCTTGCAAAAATATATGTTTTGGCTCAGATATTAGGCTGATGCAGCATTTATGATCAGTAATGTTTTTTCAACCAGCACATGTGCCCAAGAAGATCCTGGGAAAATTTTTGAATGAGCATTGTACTGCATAAATGTTTTATCATACTCGATATTCGAATTTTATACATTTGATATCTCCAACACATATAATTCATCATTTCCTCTAAGCAAGGAGAATGCTGATTTTGTTCACACACGTTTTCAAAACTAACAATTTTTTTATTTACTATGGTTCTACTTTCTATAACTTTGACTGTTAGTTTTCCACTTGGTGCTAGTTGGGACCCAAGAATGGCAATAGATTAGGTAGGCCTAGGAGAACTAAATAAGAATTAATAAGATAATAAGATAATTAAGTAAATTATTAGTTAATTAATTGAAGAATTAAGATAGGCCTAAAAGAACTAATGTAGGGCAGGCCAGGCTTGATGGCTTATGCCTGTAACCCCAGCACTTTGGGAGGCCGAGGTGGGTGGATGGCCTGGAGGTCAGGAGTTCGAGACCAGGCTGGCCACCATGGGGAAACTCCATCTCTACTAAAAATACAAAAAATTAGCTGGGTGTGGTGGTGTAATCCCAGCTACTTGGGAGGTGGAGGCAGGAGAATTGCCTGATCCCAGGAGGCAGAAGTTGCAGTGAGCCGAAATCCTGCCATTGCACTCCAGCTTGGGCAACAAAGCAAGATGCTATCTCAAAAAGAAAAAAAAAGAACTAATGTAGGGAATGAAAAGTAAAAAGCATTTTATGGTCTATACCAGGAAGTAATCAAAATGGAACAAAAGATCAAAAGAAAAATGCATGCCAAACCCAGATCAATCCAGCAAGAAAGCAGAGAAATGGAAGAAATGGGAAGCCCAAAAGAAAGAAGGCCACAGGCAGATACCTGAAGTTAAAACAAGGTATTGGGAAGGGGTCAGGAACACCATTCAAACAATCAGGAATCAAATAGGAAGCACACTTGAGGAGATACACTCTACATTGAGCCACAGTCTGTCTCCACCAGGATTACTTTTAAATGCTTCCATCTGTGGGCAGGAGCTAATCTGACCACAAATAGAGACAGGTACGCTAACCAGGAATCATGAGCGGATCCTGATAAGATTAAGATCTCTACTACAATGGTTTAGTTAGCATGGAATTTTACTGATTTATCAAGTGGAATATTGAAAATAAATAGTGAAGAAAGCAGTTAAAACTTCCTACCCTCATGAAGTGCACATTCTGTAGAGTTAGACAAATCCTAGATTAGAGAGTGTAGTTACCGAACACAGCTTTTCAGACTTGAAAGGTAATCTAGTTTCTACCCTTAACTTAGGTCAAGTTCCATAAACTCCTGTCTTTGTGCTTACAGTAATTAATTCCTGAATTCATCTCTTTTTTTTTCTTTTTCACTTTTTCCAGGTAAATATTTTTCACATACTCCTTTTCTTTATTACAATTTTCATTTCTGGAGTCATACTGGATTTAAGTCCTCACCCATGCAGTCTTTTAAATATCTCATGATTTTCATACTCAATTGAATATGATTCAGTATTTCTAGATTCTGAAGAAGACACCAAAATGGGAAGAACAAGTCTCTTCATTCAAGGAGTTTTTATTTCTGCAGGATTCCATAGAAACTGTCAGACCAGAATGAATGCATTATGGCCCACAAGGGAGGCATTAAACCCTATGGTGATGAAAAGGCTATGATAACAGGAAATTTCCAGATCCCTGAAACATAACTAAAATCACTTCAGTTGGTAGGAATCACGAAGTGCTTATAGAGAAAAGTCAATTAATTTATAAGAAAATTTAATAAATTTAATGAATAAGCATTATATTCAAGAGTAGAGACCCGTCTGCTTACTGATTTTTATCCGTAGTATGCACAACAGAGCCTGGGACACCGAAGTAGTTTAAGTACTCAACAAATATTTGTTGAACTGATCTTGAATGATTGATTAAACCCTGAAGAACTAGTGGGACTTCAACTAAGGAAAACTGGGACAAACACAGCAGATGTTTATCTAAAGAAAGGAAACACAAGGCTGGCGCGGTGGCTCACATCTGTAATCCCAGCACTTTGGGAGGCTGAGGCGGGCAGATCACCTGAGGTCAGGAGTGCGGGACCAGCCTGGCCAACATGGTGAAACCCTGTCTTTACTAAAAATACAAAAATTAGCTTGGCGTGGTGGCACATGCCTCTAATCTCAGCTACTTGGGAGGCCGATGCAGAAGAATTGCTTGAACCCAGGAGGCGGAGGTTGCGGTGAGCCAAGATTGCGCCCCTGCACTCCTGCCTGGGTGACAGACCAAAACTCCGTCTCAAAAAAAAAGAAAAAACAAGAAAAGAAACTCGAAGCATGACAAAAAGAAGAAAAGAGAAAAATGTGAGCAGAGAGTAGCCTAATTTGGATGCTATAAGTGTCCACAGAAAAAGCCATATTTGAAAGTTTACGCCAGGCTCAGTGGCTCACGCCTATAATCCTTTGGGAGGCCAAGGCAGGTGGATCGCCTAAGGTCAGGGGGTGGAGACCAGGCTAGCCAACATGGTGAAACCCCAACTCTACTAAAAATACTAAAATTAGCCAAGTGCCTATACTCTCAGCTACTCAGCAGGCTGAGGCAAGAGAATCACTTGAACCTGGATGGGGGTGTGGAGGGTGCAGTAAGCCGAGATTGTGCCACTTCACTCCAGCCTGGGCGGAAGAGTGAAACTCTGAGACATACTAATTTTAGTACAGTGGTGAAAGCCGGAGTCCAATATCAAGGAGAAGCTGGTGGGGGAGTAGGACAATCAGGGTGGACTCCATTTCAGACATCTAGCTGAATGATAATGGGCAAAGGGAGAGAAATTTTAGGTTGGAAAGAGTACTTTTACAGGGAGAGAGGGATGCAGTAAACAAGGAAAAACTGAAGATGAAAATGGCAAAGATGACATCAATTGGGAAGAATCTCCTAGGAAAAGTTAGGGCACAAGATCCAAATCAAAGGGATAAGAGGCCCAGACCTGAGAGATACAGGCCTCATATTGACTTTGCTATGAGCTATTTTATTTGGGGCAAATCACTTAATCCTCTGAGTTTATTGCCTTATCTGTAAAATGGAGTAGAACTTACATCATAAGATTATGATGCGTAAATAAAATAACATTTGTTAAATACCTGGCATATATAGTATACCACTATAAAAATAAGTGTATTTTTATTGGATTGTATAGAGAATATTTATATCCTTATAGAATATATGTAGGTACAGAAATGTATTGATTTCCTAGGGCTGCTGTAACAAAGTGCCACAAACTGGGTGGCTTAAAACAACATAAGTTTATTCTTCCAAATTCAGGAGTCCAGAAGTTCAAATTCAAGGTGTCAGTAGAGGTGATTCTTTCTAGGAGACTCAAAGGATGATTTTGTTCCATGCCTCTTCCCTAACTTCTGGTGGTTGCTGGCGATCCTTGGCATTGGTTCCTTGGCCCACCGCAGCGTAACTCTCATCCTTGTCTCTGTCATCACAGGGCTCCTCCCCACCTATCCGTCTGTGTGTCTCTGCCTTTTTCTTCCTCTTCTTCTTTTTTTTTTTTTTTTTTTTTTTTTGAGACAGAGTTTCGCTCTTGTTGCCCAGGCTGGAGTGCAATGGCGCATCTCCACTCACCACAACCTCCACCACCCACCCAGCCCGCCGGGTTCAAGCAATTCTGCCTCAGCCTCCCGAGTAGCTGGGATTACAGGCATGTGCCATGACACCTGGCTAATTTTTGTATTTTAGTAGATAAGGGGTTCCTCCATGGTAGTCAGACTGGTCTCGCACTCCTGACCTCGGGTGATCCTCCTCCCTTGGCCTCCCAAAGTGCTGAGATTACAGGTGTGAGCCACCATGCCCAGCCCTCATCTTTTTCCTATAAGGACAGCAGCTACCATGTTGGATTTAGGACCCACCTTACCCCAGTATGATCTCAATCTTAACTGATTACATTTGCTCTGACCCTATTTCTTTTCTCTTTTTTTCTTTTTTTTTTTTTTTTCTGGGGGATTTTCACTCGTTGCCCAGGCTGGAGTGCAATTGCAAAATCTCGGCTCACCGCAACCTCTGCCTCCCAGGTTCAAGGGATTCTCCTGCCTCAGTCTCCTGAGTGGCTGGGATTACAGGCATGCCCGGCTAATTTTGTATTTTCAGCAGAGAAAGGGTTTCTCCATGTTGGTCAGGCTGGTCTTGAACTCCCTACCTAAGGTGATCCACCCACCTCGGCCTCCCAAAGTGCTGGAATTACAGGCGTGAGCCACTGTGCCCCATGCAATGACCCTATTTTAAAATAAGACCACAATTTGAGTTCCAGATGGACATAAATTTTAGGGGGCACAGTATTCAACCTCATATAAGAAATGTATTTCTAATGGCCAGGTGCAGTGGCTCATGCCTGTAATCCCAGCACTCTGGGAGGCCGAGGCGGGCAGATCACCTGAGGTCAGGAGTATAAGACCAGCCTGGCCAACATTGTGAAACCCCATCTCTACTAAAAAAAAATACAAAAATTAGCTTGGCATGGTGTTGGGCGCCTGCAATTTCAGCTACTGGGGGGGGTGGAGGGGAGGCTGAGGCAGGAGAATCACTTGAACCGGAGAGGCAGAGGTTGCAGTGAGCAGAGATTGCACCAGTGCACTCCAAACTGGAGGACAGAGCGAGACTCCATCTCCAAACAAAACAAAACAAAGAAAACAAAACAAAAAAGAAATATATTGCTAACTTATTTTTGTTTTATAATAGCTTCGATAGGCTTTTTTTTTTTTTAATAAGAACTAGGATTTGGGCCTTAAAAGGGAGGATAGCAAAATGGTTGAGAGCTGAGATTATGGAATTTGGATCCGATCTATTCTTCCAGCCCATGGAGGCTACCCCTCTTTAGCTGTCAGTTTTCTCATCTGGTAAACAGGGAGGCATACTTCAGAGTGTTATTGGGAGGATTATGCGGAGTAATGAATGCGACACACTTAACATAGGATTTGGCCCAGAGGCACAGTGCTTGCCTCTCTCACAAAGGCTGTCTGTAGGGTGGAAGTTTAGGTTTGTGTTCATGTAAACAAAGAAGATTCCTTGTTCTCCTATAGCTGCAGGCTGAAAATGCTGTTTGCAGAGCCAGTGACATTGTTCTGACACTTTCCTACCAAGATTTCTCCACACCTAGTTATTCATTACTAAGATGAATAATTTATTGCTATTTTTCACTCCATTCCACAGAAATGCTGGATTACTTGTCATTGTCCCTCGTGTCTAGCATTTCAGTTTGCCCATTAACTGTAGAATCACTTTATTACTATACTCCAGAAGTCAACTATTTAAACATCTTTTTCTTTTTTTTAGAAACAATAATTTAAAAATATGTAAATAAATCATGTCTAAATTTTCATGAGTTTAATATATAAGCACTCTTTCAGGTAGAAAACCAAGTATTTTATCACTTCTTTTTTTTTATGAGAGAAAGTATGTCCTATGCGGTTACATAACTTAAACATAACAGTTTGCTCAGTCCTGATCAATGGAGACATGTATCTTCCACAGCACTGGTGTGTATTAGCGATATTCTAGGAATTCATTGTTGACTACCTGGTAATGAAATATAAAAATTTTAGTCAATATTTTCTGTCTGTGGTAGGTCTCTATCTTATCTATAAAAAAGACTCACTACTATACTTTAGAATAGACTTAAAACTTGGCACGAAGTTTTAGTGCCAAAATCTATATTGATCTCTTATGATTTAACATTCAACTCTGTTAGAATGCAACTCTTTGCCATTCATAAGTCACTTTTATATCATGAGTTCAAACTCTATTGTATCCCATTGATTTTATGCGATGTACAGCATGGTAAAGTGGTATCCTTTAACACTGTGCTTCAAGTCCCCAAATAGGTCAATATATTCTCAATACTTCAATAAAGTGATTTTAAGAATTCCTGTATGCCATGGCCTGTTATAAACTGCATGCCTAACTAGACAGGTAGGGAAATTTACAGATTAACTTATTGTGCGTGAAGACAAATTGTGCATTAAATTCAAACCTCAGGAAGCCCAAGGTTATGGACCAACTACCTGAGTCTAAAGAAAGCAAATACAACAAAAACTCCTAACAATTCAGAACAAATTCCATATGCTTTAGAGTGAGTATTTTAGCTGTACTTCCGTTTCAGGGCATATCTACACTATTATTTTGGCATTTTGCATTTTACCTAAAATATGTTAGATATAGCTGTCATAAATGGAATTTATTAAACTTACATAAGTATAGTCATTTCCATTTATGACAGCTATATCTGACATATAAGGGAGCACTTGAAACAAAAAGAGATCTTGGTGTATGTGTATGAAAGACAAGACTAGACTGTTTTTGTGTCTTCTGAATTCATTGGGAGATAAACTAAGACGTTTTTTTCTCCATCTCCAATTTCTGTGACTGTGGTATGTTAGCCTGGTATTCCACCACATATAAATTTTTAACACAACATAGATTTCATGAGTTTGTGGCTTGCCTGAACTTCCTTTTTGAAAATCCTGGACAGTTGCAAATGAAAATAATCTTCGTTACTTTTATAATTGCATTTTACCAAATATTAAAATAAATGTAAATGTTTTGCAGATTTATTTCAAAACAGTCTAAATTCCCAAAATCTTTACTGATACAAACCCACATGAATTAGGTAATTTGGAGAGTTAGTGCAAACAGGCACCTCTTTGTAGTAAGCTTGGTGAAGGTAAAGCATTTCGGCATATGTTCTGCCACAAAGCATTTAGGGGTCTTATGTTAGAGCTTCAGAATTCCTTCTGAAAAGGACAAAAGAGAGACTTCCTGTCATTTCCACTGGTTTCTGCATGTGGGACCAATATGAGCAAAGTTTAAACAGATGCAAATGGTAAGGGGAGGAGGCAGTGTCACATATTGTTTTACATATTTCTTCATATCCAGATTGAATTTAAGTCAGTCTCTTTCTTAAGCTTTCAGAGTATACTTCCACTGAAATTACAGCATGCTTGAATGGTTTATTTCACCAATATTTGCTTATGGAAATAAAGGGGAGTGCCAGAGGGGAAAGGAGGAGAGGAGTGGAGGAGGGGTTTGAGGTTGAGGGAGGCTCTGACCACAGCACAGAGCACCGGCAACCTTGTCTGATGTGATCATTAACCTTCCTGGAAAACGCAGCTGGCAGTTCTCTGAGGTTTGTCATTAGAATGTGAAGACAGCCACATAGATATTGCACAGACTATTTACAGATCGTTTGGTTTACATTGAGAGCCACTGCTCCACTTTTGTGCAGTAGGAAAATGAGATTTCAGAAATTCCTTTTTGCATTTTGTATTTTTATTATGAGTCTTCTCCTTATCAGCGGACAGAGACCAGGTAGGCCTTTGATACATTTGTACAAGTAACTTGTTTTGCCCGTTTGCATCCCTGGGTCTCTGAGCGTGATTGTGTTTATCTGACAACCACTTAGATGTGCTTGCGGTTAGTAGTATTGGGGATAAATATGTGGGACTTTGAAAGTATGCTATCTATCCTGTTGGGTCTATTATTTCAATATTTTAAAAATAGCTGGACTTCAAAATGATAAGTATTTTGCTACTTTTTTTATAAATGCAAAGAAACTAGATCTCTAAGCTATTATAGATATGTTGTCTTTCCAAGTACAATGAAACAGAAATGTTGGTCTATTCATTATAGAGGTAAAGAAATCCATAAATTTTTAGGTAAAATGGAAACTCCAAAGAATTTTATTTAAAAGTATGTTGCTGGCCGGTGTAGGGACTGAATTAACATACAAAAAGCATAATGTGACAAAATGCAGATGAAATCTTAAAACAAGTCAGTAGCTGTTATTTCTAGTTATGTAACTAGGCATGTCACTTAATTAAGTGCAGTTATTATTATTATGCTTATAGAGCCAAAAAGTGTCAAAAATATGTATGGTAAAGATATATAATATTAATTTACTTGACACGTTTTCAAAGATGATATCAACTATATTGTGTTTAACAGAAATTTAGTACACAAAATTATTCTAATGCACTTTTACTTCAAAACCAAATAGCTAAGATTTCAAAGAACTGGTAAGTTAAAAAAAAGAAAGAACAAAAAAAAGAAAAGAAAAGAAATTAGAAAGTTCAAAGTTTTCTGACTCAGGAAAATCACAAACCCAACTTTAAATAAAAAGGTGGCAATATTTACATCCAAATATGTTAGATTATTCACTTGATAATATACTTCTCCAGTTAGAATAGAAACTGATGCATTGCTTGTTAAAAATTTAGACTTTGCTTTTTAGTTAATTAGAAGTTTGACCACTGTGAGTTTATTTTAAATGATGTCCCCTGGTCTGCTCTTTTACATAAATAAAAAAAAAGTTCCAAGTCAGCAACTTTGAGAAAGCAGCTTGATCCTTTCTCATTGTTTACAGCAGTCACTATTCAAACCATTTATACTTTTCGGAAACACGGAATAGCTTGGACAATGTTCTCACAAAATATTTGTGATTAATTTACTACATAGAATAAAAGGTCTAGGAGCATTTAGGAAAAAATCATGTAACAAGAAGAGGATATTACTATTTAGACCTTGGCATACTGCTTAAAGATAGGGATTAAATAAATAAATAAATGTAAAAGAAGATCTTGCTATTATTAATTGTTAAGAACACCCCTTGTGTGTATGCACCACATTGATTCTTAATTTCAGAATCACATCTGAACAAATAGCAAATAACCACAGTCTAGTTTGGTTCCAAAATATACGTTTACATTGTTTAGATTAAACAACAATTAAACCTCTGAAAATTGCTCCTAATGCTTCTTTCTTTTTCCTTCAGTTAATTTGGCCATGAAAAGAAAATTGCGCAAACACAATTGCCTTCAGAGGAGATGTATGCCTCTCCATTCACGAGTACCCTTCCCCTGAGGTATTTCTGACAGAAAATAGTTTTGCTACGTTTATGCAATGTTCCAAGGTAGATATACCAGAGAATGTTTATTCACAGTTTGTAATATGTGATAATGGCTTGTGGTGATGTCAAGGCTTATGAGATACATACCAATAAACGAAAGAGTGAAATGAATGGCATGACTTATGGGAATTGCTTTAACAGTTAAGGAAGAAAATTAGACAGATGAGGTCAATGTAGGAAAATCTTGATAAGTGATGAATCTGAGTAACAGCTGTATGGGAGTAATATTATTGTTGATGTTATGCCAAACAAGCTGATTTCCCATTAAGACTACTGTGCATGAAAGTATATGGATGTATTCACCCAACACCATACCAATGATGAACTACCATCAATACTTCACGGTTTCTTTTTCTCTCTTCTTCTGTCATCTCCTCTCCTCTCCTTTCCGTCTCCTCTTTTCTACTCTTTATTTTGGGACAGGGTCTTGCTTTGTCACCCAGGCTGGAGTACGGAGATGTGATCTCAGCTCACTGCAGCCTCAACCTCCCAGGCTCAAGCAATCCTCCCACCTCAGCCTCCCAAGTAGCTGGGACTACTGGCGTGTGCCATCACTTGGGTAATTTTTGTATTTTTTGTAGGATGAGGGTTCCCCATATTACGCAGGCTGGTCTCAAATTCCTGGCCTCAAGTGATCCACTTGCCTTAGCCTCCCAAGTGCTGGGATTTCAGACACCCAGCCCTCAGGATTTATTTTTTTCCAAAAATATTTCTTTTAATAGAAAAGGTACACTTAATATTAATGAAATGGCAGCTTTCCAGCCTCATCAATAGTAATGATCTTGATAGCTGCATCTTAAGGATAAATTCTGGTAGAGTTTTGCTCCTTCCTTTTTCGTTTTTACACATGCTAAATAATTTTACGCTATCACGATTACCAGTAACACTGCTTGAATCAGTTAACTTCAAACACTGTCCAACTTTAAGTCACTTCATACTAAAAAATGGACATTTAAGATACATCTTCCTTAAAAAATGTCACAGAAATATTCCTCTTCTGGTTACCATACACAGGCAATGGCTAAATTAGCTTATTCAGTTGGCTTGTAGAGTAACGTTTATGGTTCCAATCATTCAGTGGAAAGAGCGGTTGCTATGCGTATTGTTTAACGCACGCTTTTCAAAGCTGGTGAAAGCCCTGTAGTAGAAAATTAAAGGAAGAGCAATTCAGTAATAAGAATTTATCAAAAGGCCTGAGACAAAAAAGTCAAGCTCTCTTCGCCTATATCTATGACAAATTAATCTTTGTTATCAAAACATGAAAAACAGCTTTGGTGGAGGAGTCCAGAAAGATACAATAAGAGGTTTCTGAGAAGCCAATTAATGGTGATTGAAACATACTTTAAAAAGATTTTCTATGTTAAAGTATCTCTTGGTGTGTGTTAATAATGCTTCCAGCAGAGCATTTCACTCTCACGCATAAAATAATGGTAAAAATATGTGCTTAAGAGGACTGGAGACACCCCAGATTTTTCCAGCACTCCTTCATAAATAACAAAGAGGAGAGGACAGATTTCACAATAACAAGAGAATTCCTGCATTTACAAAGAAAGGTACCTTGCAAAATATAAACACAAGTCTTTAGATAGCCACAATTATTCTCCAATCACATACCATAGAATCCACTGTTAGAAGTAAACAAGAGTAGTGAAATTTGAATTTTTAAAGTTGAGGGAAATTTTGACCTATAAATCAAGTTTGTAAACCAAAGGTAAATTTACATAAAAACTATGCAAACTACTTAATAGCAACCCTTTACAAAAGTTGGCTGATAGTTTATAAAACTGCTTGGGTTACGGCATCCATCTTCTCAGTTTTAGGCTAGTTCTACATTCCAGCTACAATTCTTTGATGAGTGTTTTTAAAAGTCACCTGTTGGAATCTACTGTAAGAGCTAATGTAAAATAAACATTAAGATAATTTTCCAAGACCTTGCTCAACCAGCGCTATAATAACAAATGCTACCTTCAGATCTGATAACAGAATTCTCACTGTGCCAAATACTTTCACATTTTTTATATATTTTGCAACAAAGGCACTTTGATAATTGGGTAAATGTACTGTAAAGCTAGGTAGAGGCTAAGGCAAAACACTCCTTTCATTTCTCTTCCTCTATTTTTTTGGATGCTTTAGATAAAATCACGTGGGGTTATCTGATTCAGTTACGATCAAGTAAGACTCTGTAAAAGGATAGGTAAGGTAAACAATTGACTTTGGAAGTTTTCCAGATTAACCTTCTAGAGTGTTTAGACCTTTAGCTCATTTAATAGGAATGTCATATTATCTTTACTCTGTCAATTTTTCCACCTCCTAGGGTCATCCTCAATGATCCCAGCCTATGCAACTGAATTCATTAGACAGAAAAATCTGTGCGGTATGCAGTTCATTTCCTTGATTTCTTTTCTCAGAAATATTTTGGCATCACCTTCAGTCCTAAGTGATTTAGAGTGAAGGAGAGCAAGAGAAGGGGTGTCAGGAAATGCAAGTCTACAGGTTAATGTGAGGACTCAGAGCAGGAAATGAGGTAGGGACTTAAGACTGGAATGCCTTCTCCTTTCCAATAGTAAAATCTCACATCAGTGCTTTTATTTATAAGTATGTACTCTAAGACTAGGTGCAGTGGCTCATGACTGTAATCTTAGCACTTTGGGAGGCGGAGGTAGGTGGATCGCCTGAGTACCAGAATTCAAGACTAGCCTGGACAACATGATGAAACCTTGCCTCTACAAAAAAAAAAAAAAAAAAAAAATTAGCCAGGCATGGTGGCATGTACCTGTGGTCGTAGCTATTCGGGAGACTGAGGCCTCCAGTGAGGATCATTTGAGCTCAGGAATTTGAGGCTGCAGTGAGCTATGATTGTGCCATTGCACTCCAGCCTGGGTGACAAAGCAAGACCCTGTCCCTAAAAAAGTACGTAATTAATATGTACTCTAGTAAACTGCATACCCTGTCAATAGATATTCTAGCTAGCTTTTTAATAACACTTGTAATACTTGCTCATGACATAGTATGTATTTCTAACAGTATGGAAGAACGTAAAGTCAAAAGTAAAAGATCCCCACACTATCCTATTGCCCATTTTCATGTTCCGAGGTAATGACTATGAAAAGATTTTTGTAAAAAACATCTTTTAATGCATTATTTTTAATTCAGTTCAGCTAATACCCTTTTGTCACCCTCACTTGCTATTCAAACAGTGCTTCTAGTTTCCTATTTTTCACTTTATTCTCACCCCCTTGCAGTCATTGGCATCTGACCCCCTTAACCAAACCTGCCCTGCTTCCCAACTTTTCCTGCAATTGTCCTAGCGTCTTGATCCTTCTCACTCCATTCTCTCTAACTTTTGGGTTTAACTGAAACCCAACTCTGATTTCAGCAAAGAATCTCTACTTTAGTGGAGCATTTCATCTCTAAATTTAGCTGGGCTCTCTGGAAATAACTCTTCTGCAATTCGTATTCCTATTCAACTATTATTTCAAACTAATCACCTCTAGTTTCCTTACACTTCTTAATCTCCTGTTCCAACTCACAGCAAAAGATAAATCCTCTTACTTCATAGTGAAAAAGGAGGTCATTGGCTGGGCACGATGGCTCACGCCTGTAATCCCAGCACTTTGGGAGGTCAAGGTGGGTGGCTCAGAAGGTCAGGAGTTCGAGACCAGCCTGGCCAATACGGTGAAACCCCGTCTCTACTAAAACATGTAGCCAGACATGGTGGCAGGTGCCTGTAGTCCCAGCTACTTGGGAGGCTGAGGCAGGAGCATTTCTTGAACCCGGGAGGTGGAGGTTGTAGTGAGCCAAGATCACGCCATTGCAGCCTGGGCAACAGAGCAAGACTCCATCTCAAAAAAATAAAAAATAAAGGAGGTTATTAAGTCTCAAAATCCAACCTTGCCCCCAAACTACAGACATCTACATTTACAATGCTTATTTTATGTTTCCTTCTAGTCTTTCTTTCTCTCTTTTTTTTTTTTTTTTTGAGACAAGATCTCATTCTGTCACCCAGGCTGGGTGCCGTGGTGTGATCATAGCTCACTGTAGCCTTAAAGTCTTGTGCTCAAGTTATCCTCCTGCCTCAGCCTTCCAAGTATCTGAAACTACAGGTGTGTGCCACTATGCTTGGCTAATTTTAAGATTTTTTTTTGTAGAGACAGGGTCTAACTTTGTCACCAGGCTGGTCTTGACCTTCTGGGCTGAAGCAATCCTCCTACCTTGGCCTCCCAAAGTGCTGGGATTACAGGCATGAGCCACTGTGTGTGGCCCCTAGTCTTTCAATAAAAGATACCTCTCTTGGGCATAGGTAATCTCTCTACACCTCCAGGACTTTGATCCAGCAATTATACTCCCTTGCTCCCCCAGAACGTTCAATATGTCAACACTGACCTATTTCATCTAAAATAAAAAAATAAAAAATAAAAAGATGGAAAAACAAAAGAGAGAGAGAGAGAAAGAAAGAAAAAGAAAAAAGAAAGAAAAAAAAAGAGGACAGAAAGAGAAAGAAAAAATAAGGGAAGAAAAAAAGAAAGAAACAAGGAAACAAGGAAAGAAAGAAGGAAAGAAAGAAAGAAGGAAAGAAAGAAAGAAAGAAAGAAAGAAAGAAAGAAAGAGAAAGCAGAGAAGAAAAAGAAACAAAGAAAAGAGGGAGGAAGAGAAGAAAGACGAGTTCCACCTGTGACCCCATAGTGCTCTCTAGTGACCAGCCCATGTTCTCTTCATCTCTTCACAGACACACTTTTTGAAAAGGCAGCATTTTATTTTTCCTCCCAACTATTTTCAACATACTGCTCCCCTTTTCATTCTGTGGACGGTCTATTATGACTTCCTTTTTTTGAATCCAGTGAATGTATTTCTGTCCTGATCTCAGTTCTCTCGCTGTAGGTCAAATGGAACACAAAATCATGATAATTTGACACACAGCACCTTACAACATGTACCTTTCCAGTCTCATCTGTTACCTCGTTCTTTCCCCCTTGCCTGTCCCAGAG
>CAUYLG010046798.1:0-12049 GCA_963573385.1 Cacajao melanocephalus | reverse complement strand
CACACAACTCTGCTGGGTGGAACACTGGGCAGCATCTGGTGAAAACCTCAGGCTATTTCCACTCATGGCAAAGGGGAGCTGGCATGTGCAGAGGTCACATGGCAAGAGAGGAAGCAAGGTGGGAAAGAAATGCCAGGCTCTTTTTAACAACCAGCTTTTGCAGGAACCAATAGAGCAAAAACTCACTCACTTCCCCTTCCACACAGTGAGGGCATAAATCTATTCAGGAAGGATCCATTCCCATGATGCCAACATCTCCCACTTAGCCCCACCTCCAACACTGGGCATCCAATTTCAACATGAGGTTTGGAGGGGACAAATATCCAAAATTTGGGAGATGCTTTTAAAACATTTGAATTGAATTCTGCCATTTTACGATTCTAGATAATAAATAGGTAAATCACCTGTATTCATTTGTTCTCACACTGCTATAAAGAGACTACCTGAGACTGGGTAATTTATAAACAAAAAAGGTTTAATTGACTCACAGTTTCACATGGCTGGGGAGGTCTCAGGAAAATTAAAATCATGCTGGAAAGTGAAGGAAAAACAGGCATAGCTTATATGGTGGCAGGAGAGAGAGTGAGGAAGTGCCACACTTTAAAACCATCAACTCTCGTGAGAACTCACTCACTATCATGAAAACAGCATGGGGGAAACTGCTCGCATGATCCAATCACCTCCCACCAGGTCCATCCCTTGACAGATAAGGATTACAATTTGATATAAGATTTGAGTTGGTCATAGAGTCAAATCATATCATTCTTCCCCTGGCCCTTCCCAAGTCTCATGCCCTTTTCATATTTCAAAACCAATCATGCCTACCCAACAGTCCCACAAAGTTTTAACTCATTCCAGCATTAACTCAAAAGTCCAAGTCCAAAGTCTCATCTAAGACAAAGCAAGTCCCTTTTACCAATGAGCCTATAAAATCAAAAGCAAGTTAGTTACTTCCTAGATACAATGGGGGTATAGGTATTGAGTAAACGTTCCCATTCCAAATGGGAGAAATTGGCTGTAACAAAGGGGCCACAGGCCCCATAGAAGTCTAAAACCTGGCCAAGCAGTTACTAAATCTTAAAGCTTCAAAATCTCCTTTGACTCCATGTCTATATCCAGGGCATGTTGATGCAAGGGGTGGGCTTCCACAACCTTGTGGAGCTCTGCTCCTGTGGCTCTGTAGGGTACAGCCCCGTGGCTTCTTTCACAGTTTGGCATTGAGTGCCTACAGCTTGTCCAAGTGCATGGTATAAGCTGTCAGTGGATCTACCATTCTGGGGTCTGGAAGACAGTGGCCCTCTTCTCACAGCTCTACTAGGCAGTGCCCCAGTAGGGTTTCTGTGTGGGGCCTCCAAACTCACATTTCCCCTCCACACTGTCCTAGCAAGAGGTTCTCCATGAAAGTTCTACCCCTGCAGAAGACTTCTGCCTAGACATCCAGGTATTGCCATACATCCTCTCAAATCTAGGCAGAGGTTCCCAAAGTTCAACTCTTGTCTTCTATGTATCTGTAGGCCCAATACCACATGGAAACTGCGAAGGTTTGGGCCTTGCACCCTCTGAGGCAACAGTCCAGGCTGTACCTAGGCCTCTTTTAGCCACAGGCAAAGCTAGAGTGAGTGGAATGCAGGGTGCCATGTCCTGGGGCTGCAAAGAGCAATGGAGCCCTGGACCTAACCCATGAAAGCATTTTTTCCTCCTAGGCCTCTTGGCCTATAATGGGAGGGGCTACTGAAAAGATATCTGACCTAACCTGGAGACATTTTCCCCATTGTCTTAGCTACTAACATTCAGCTCCTCATTACTTATGCAAATTTCTGTGTCTGGTTTGAATTCTACCCCAGAAAATGGGTTTTTCTTTTATACCAAATGGTCAAGCTGCAAATTTTCCAAACTTTTATGCTCTACTTCTCTTTTGAACATAAGTTCCAATTTCAAACCATCACTTTGTGAATGCATGTAATGGAACACTTTCAAAATAAGCCAGGTCATATCTTGAATGCTTTGCTGCTTAGAAATTTTATCTGCCAGATATCCTAAGTTATGATCCAATCACCTACCACCAGGTCCTTCCCTTGACATATGGGAATTACAATTTGGTATGAGATGTGAGCGGAGACACAGAGCTCCCACTCTCGGTCTCTCTCTCCTACCACCATGTAAGACGTGCCTAGAGGATCTGTCCCAGGTTCTCTCTTCATGGCTTGTACATGGACCTCTTTTACGTCTCTTGACATCATCTTTGCCTTCTCTCTGTGCTTATCTCTATGTCCAATTCCTCCTTTCATAAGGTCAACATTCATGTTGGATTAGGGCACAACACTTTTTGAAATATAAAAAATTTCCTTGAACTCTCTCAAATTCAAAGTTCCACAGATCTCTGGGCAGGGACAAAATACCACCAGTCTCTTTGCAAAAGCATAACATGAATCACCTTTATTCCAGTTCCCAATAAGTTTCTCATTTCCATCAAAGACAACCTCAGCCTGGACTTCGCTGTCCATATCACCATCAGCATTTTGGTCAAAACCATTCAACAAGTCTCTAACAAGCTCCAAACTTCCCCTCATCTTGTCTTCTTCTAATCCCTCCAAACTGTTCCATCCTCTGCATTTTACCCAATTCCAAAGTCACTTCCACATTTTTAGGATATCTTTATAGGAGTACCCTACTCTGCCAGTACCAATTAACTGTATTAGTCTGTTTTCACACTGCTATAAAGATATTTCCTGAGATTGGGTAATTAATAAACAAAAAGACTTAATTGATTCACAGTTCCATATGGCTGGGGAAGCCTCAGGAAACTTATAATCGTGGTAGAAGGTGAAGGGGAAGCAAAGCACATCTTACATGGCAGCAGGCAAGAGAGAGTGAGAGCACAAGGAAGTGACACCTTAAAACAATCAACTCTTGTGAGAACTCACTCCCTATCACAAGAACAGCAGTGAGGGAAAGTGCCCCCATGATCTAAACACCTCCCACCAGGCCCCTCCCTCAACATGTGGGGGTTATAATTCAAAATGAGATTTGGCTGGGGACATAGAGCCAAACCATATCAGCAGCTGTAGTTCTAACTTGAATTCTTCCTTATATTTTCTCTTTTTTCCTATCGTAAGCAACACTATGCCGATTCTCTGGTGTAGTTCATTTATTTTTGCATTTTAAATGGCATATTTAACTAATTTAAAATAAGAATAGACACATATTTAAAATCATTATTTCTTGAATTTTTTCAACACATGTAGCAATATTGTTTTTGAATAGGGTTGTAGAAATGAACTTCTTTTAGAAGTTTACCTCCTATTAAATTCAATGTTGAAACGTACCTGCAAGAAAGGGTATAAGTCTCTCTCTGAATCATGTTCTTAATCACAATGTTACATATTAAATTTCTTTCTCCAAGTACTTAAGGTCATAGGGTTGGAAGCTATTTATTACTGAATAATTACCAATCCGTGATGCTGAGCATGCACAACTGGGTGAGCCCAACACTAGCAGGTCAGGAACTCACCTCTTGGGCTGGGCATCTTTCCCAGTTCACAGAGGTTGAGGGGTGACAGTGCCTATTCACTCCTAGAAAAGTTCCAGCCACCCTAAGACTGGACACTTCTCTGGAGCTGACTCAGAGTACAAAAATTATTAGAAATACGCCTTGCAGTGGCCCTTCGTACATGCATGAAACAAACCTTGGAGAGAGCCCTACTGTCAAGTCACACTCCACTCTTCAGGCACGGGCAGTCATTTCTCCTCTCCTTTTATCTCTAGTCCCTCCAGCTCTTTCTTTATACTCCCACTTCTGCCTCCACACAAAACCACCACGTAACTCTTACTAACTGATTCAGAAAGGATGTTCATTAGCATGGGGAGGATATTATTAGTTGAATTGTGTCTCCCTGAAATTTATACGTTAAAGTCCTAATCCTCAGTACCTACAATGTAACTGTATTTGGAGGCAGGATCTTTACAGAGGTAACCAAGCTAAGATGCAGACATTAAAGACTACTGTCATGTTGGATTAGGAAATAGAGATAAACACAGAGGAAAGGCAAAGATGATATCAAGTGATGTAAATGAGGGCCATGTACAAGCCATGGAGAGAGGACCTGGGAAAGATCCTCTGTCTCGCAGCCACTCAAAAGAAGCCAGTCGTACTGACATCTTGATTTTGGACTTCTAGCCTACACAGCTGTGAAGCAGTAAATCTTTGTTGTTTAAATTACCCAGTTTGTGATATTTTGTTACAACAGCTCCAGTCGATTTATTCAGAGGACTTTGGCCTTTTCTTCAGAGTGAGAGAGGGCTTTTACTAGGAATAGCAATTTCCGGGTTTTTAAAGGGCGGAATATCAGATTACTCCGGAATGAGCCAATGATTTACCTAATGTAACAAAGAAATATTAACCCTCTCCCCAAAAAGTTTCATTTTAATAAGAAAATATGTCACTAAGGTATAATGAGATATATTTATTTAGTCTTTGTTCCCAGTTGCTGGCACAGAGCTCTTAAAAGTTTTGGAATTTCTTGAGTGATGGGAGTATCTTTTGTCTTTCATAACAAGCTCCTTTCAACAATAACTAAGTTTATATTAATACATAAATCATTCAACAAGTCCCTAGGAAGTTACAAACTTTCCCTCATCTTCTTGTCTTCTTGAGGGTCCCTGGATAACTCTTGAGGGTTCCTAGATAACTTCATGATAGAGGGTGGTCTCCAGAAAGACAACAGAATGATTAGTGAGTCGGAATGTTCAGCTCCACCCCCTGACTTTCCAGGCGAGGGGAAAGGGTCTGGAGACTGCGTTGAATCACCTGTGGCCAATGATTTAATCAAACATGCCTACACAACAAAACCTCCATAAAAACCACTAAACAATGGGGTTCAGAGAGTTTTCTGGTCAGTGACCACAATAAGGTGCTGGAGGGTGGCACACCCAGAAAGGGCAGGGAAGCTCCATGCTTTCCCCCATACCTTGTTCTATGTATCTCTTCTACTGACTGTTCCTGCGTTGTAGCCTTTGTAATAGATGGGTAACGATAAGACAAGCACTTTTGTTTTGTGAGACATTGTAGTGAATCAACAAACCTTGCAAGGAGGTTGTGGGAACCTTTCAACTTGTTGCCAAGTCAGACAGAAGTGCAGATAACCTAGGGACCCAGTCCTTGAGACAGCATCTGAAGGAAGGGAAGTCTTGTGGGACTGAACCCTTAAACCTGTGGAGTCTGATGCTAACTCTGGAGAGAGTGTCAGAATAGAACTGAATTGTTGGAACCTTTGGTGTTTGAAGAACAGGAGAATTGCAGTCACAAACATGCTTATTCTGTAACACAAATAAAAAGATTATATTCCTATTGTTACTCACTCATTGACTTTAAGGGTTACCTGCTACATAGGAGGCTCTTATTGCTGCCCAGTAACTTAATAGAATAGTGAGGAGGGGAAACTTTCCAGGAAATCTTAGCTCCAAGGTCCCTCGGAGTCACCCTGGAGCTTGTGCTTCATCTTAAGCCCCCATTTTCCTACAAAGCCTGCTTGAAACCCAACTCTCCTTAGTATCTGCTGCCTGGGCAGCAGCTGAATGCAAACAGGAAGAGTGGGAGAATGCGGGTGAGGTCAGAAAGGAAACCAGCCTTGACTTAAACTCCCACCAGCTTTCCTTTCTTCTCTCTCCTACTCCTGTTCTTCAAGGCATTTTTCCTCCCTTTGGACAAGAAATAAAGTTAGGATGAAATACAAATTACTAGTTGTAGTCCGCTGCAGTTTTTAAGTCACCCACAATTCTCACCTCCAAGCCAATTAGATTTCCCTGAGCCAAGTCAATTTCCTTTCACCTTCACCATATACTTATCCTACATGAATGCCCACTCCCAATCCACTCATCCCCAGAAACATGAACGTAAGCCCTCCCACTTTCTCTGCCTCTCTTATCTTCTGTTCTTTGAAATGCTTGATAGGTGCATTTTCAAGCTGCTTTGCCAGGCTTCTCTGGACTTTCTACTGCAGGTTGTTGGAAGTGGAGAGCTATACAGCCTGGTCTTAGGCTTTGGGCAGGTATGGGTTCAAATTCCTCTGTGCTACTTACTACCTATGTGTCCTTGATAGGTCACTTAAAGCCTCAGAACTGGTTTTCATTCTGTAAAATCGAGATTTATTTAAACAACCTGATATCTAGACATGTTTAATTTATCAGCTAGGTTGGAGCTGTCAGTTAATATAATTAAATAAAGTCACCAAATCACATAATTTGGTGGGTAACTTTAGAACCTAAACTTCTAAAAGGGCAATTTGACTATTTTTTATTCTCACAGATATTAATATATTATGGCTTAGAAACTTAATAGTAAAGCTAAATGGAGTAAACTCTGCGGGTAAGAAGAAACACTTTAGAATCTGATATTCATCCCTCTTCTCCCCCAGGGTTTTGATGGTCATGTTAGAGCAGAGTGAAAACATGATCAGACAACTGCAGAGAGACTTTCCTTTACTCCTCATTAGGAGATTTTGTTTGTAAACCTTAAAGTGCAAAATACACTACAGGTTTGTATGATGAAAATCACATCTTATACCCTTCAATGAATTATATAAGAGATCTTTAGCATAATTCTGATAATACCCAGTTTTTGCATTACACATTGATGTAGAATTGTATTTTCTTAGTAAATATTTGTTCATTATTTTAACAGAGTACATGAAACTGGAGTGTAAATATATACACATTTTCAGTATAGTTATGCCTCTTTAACAGTGGGGATTGGTTCTGAGAAATGCTTCATTCAGTGATTTCTTCATTCTGCCAATATCATAAGAGTATACTACACAATCCTAGACTATATGGTATAGACTATAGCTCCTAGGCTACAAACCTGAACAGCATGTTACTGTACTGACTACTATAGGCAATTGTAATATAATGGTCAGTACTTGCGTATCCAAACAGAAAAGATAAAGTGTAAATACATTATAAAAGATAATGTATTTAAGATAATGTAAATGATAATGTGCCCTACCCGTACAGCGCACTCACCCTGAATAGAGCTTGCAGGACTGGAAGTGGCTCTGAGTGAGTCAACGAGTGAATGGTGAGTAAATGTGAAAGCCTAGGACATTACCGTCCACCACTGTAAACTTTATAAAACTCCACACTTCATATACTAAATTGATCAGTAATACTTTCTTCTTTAATAATAAATTAACCTAGCTTACCATAAAATTTTTACTTTAAGAATTTTTAAATATTTTTACCTTTTTAAGTCTTTTATAAATATACTTAGCTTAAAACACAGATTTCACAACTGTATAAAACTATTTTTTCTTTATATCCTTATTCTATAAACTTTTCCTATGTTCTATTTTTACTTTTTTAACTTTTAAATCATTTTGTTAAAAGTTAAGATGCAAACACACAGATTAGCCTAGACCTACACAGGATTAGGATCATCAATATCACTGTCTTCCAACTCCACATCTTGTCCCACTGGAAGGTCTTCAGGAGCAATAACACTCATGGAACTGTCACTTCCTGTGGTAATAATGCCTTCTTCAGGAATATCTCCTGAAGGACCTGTATGAAGCTGTTTTACAGTTCATTCTTTTTTTTTTTTAATAAGTAGGAGGTCTACACTCTAAAAATAACAGTAAAAAGTATAGTATAGTAAATACATAAACTAGTAACAGTTATTCATTATTGTTATCAAGTATTACATATTGTACGTAACTGTATATGCAATAATTGTATAGGACTGTCAGGGCAGTAGGTTTTTTTACACCAGCATCACCACAAACATATTAGTAATGTACTGCAGTGCATCGTTACAATGTCTGTGATATCACTAGCAATAGGAATTTTTCAGCTCCATTATAACCATCCAATAAACATGTGGTTTGGCCATCATTTACCAAAATATTATTATGATTGTTTGTTTTTCAAATAGCCAGAGTAAAACACATTCTTATTATCACATATAAAAATAACACTATAAAATAATAAATAAGCAAATCTGCTGGCTGCTGTTATCTTATACAACACCTCTCACACACACACACACACACACACACACACACACCCCCCTATAGTACTTTTATTGTTGTTACTGTTTTCAAGAAAATAGAATCATAGCATGCACATTACCATGCAATGTAGATATTTTTTCCTTCACCATATATACTCAATATGCCCAGTAATCATAGACATATACCTAACTTTATCTATTTTTTCAAGACTTTATGTATATATGTACATGCATTGGAAATTTTATGCACTCAAATTCATGTCAAATATTCTGATGAAATTTTTGTCCTATATTTATTTTTCTCATTTTATTTTTATTTATCTACATTTTCCTCTCCTTTCTTATACTCAGATGTATTCTATTAATTGTGAATTTAAGGATTCTAACATATGGTTTTGTTTCTAAGAATTGCCAATTTACATTCTTTGTTCATTATATTACTGAATTACATTTCTTTGCCAGTATGAATCCTAAATATTCTTTATATTATGTAGACTTTAAACTGTATCTGTATCTGTGTTGCAACTTCATTTTACACATCTATGACATATCTGATGACTTTGGTATCTTTTGCTATATAAAGACATACATTTATATGCATTTATATACATCTATCTTTTACAGTTCCTGAATTTCCTGGACCAATAAAAATGTTTCTCCCACATTTAAGTAATAAGTATACATACTTAATTTTTTTCTACATTTTTTAAATTTTTAATATTTAAGTTTTATATTCAGCTAAGATTTATTTTCATATGTGGTACAACGTGTGGCTCCCACTTCATTTTATTCCAGATGAATTAAATATTAGCTATGCCATAACCATTTATGAAATAACCTATCCTCCATGAAATAAAATGACAACTTTGCTATATATTCAAAATTCATAAATAATAGAATTTGTTTTTTGCTTCTCTATTTTATTTCTATGATTTATTTATCTGTTTAAACTTCAAAGGTTCATAGCACCTTCTAATATCTAACAAGGCAATATCTTCATGCTGACAGTTATTTTTAAATTTTTTTTGGCTATTTTTGTTATTTATTCTTCTGTAAGAAGATCTTTGATGAAATTACCAAAGTCTTCTTAAAATTATAATTTTAATTTCTATTATTTCAGAACTAATATTTTTATTTATTAAATATTACCATCTAAGAATATGATATGTCTTTCTAATTATTTACATATCAATTTGTCTTTCAATAACATATTTTCCCTATATATTTCCTATTTTTTTAATTAAGTTCTGATGCTTTTTTCTTAAATTCATTTCTAAGTATGTTATCATTTTTTGTCACCATTATAAATGAAATATTTTACTACTTTTATTTTTGATTGACATTATTATAAGGAAAAATATACTGAGGTTATATATATATATATACTTATATATACAACTATATATGTGCATCTGTATATATATATATATATATATATATATCCAGTCACCCTACCAAGTTTTTATATTATAGTTGAACCATAAACAATATGAGTTTCAACTGCACAGGTCCACTTACATGTGAATTTTCTTTTGCCTCTCCCACCCCCAACAAGCAAAATCAACCCCTCCTTTTCTTTCTTCTCAGACTACTCAACATGAAGATGGCAAGGATGAAGTCTTTTGATGATCTACCTCCACTCAATGAATAGTAAATACATTTTCTCTGTCTTATGATTTTCTGAATAATGTTTATTTCCATAGCATATTTTATTATAAGAGTACAGTATATAATACATATACAAAATACCTGACAATTGGCTACGTTATCAGTAAGGCCTCTGGTCAACAGTAAGTTATTAGTAGTTAAGTTTGGGGAAATCAAAAGTTATATTTGAATTTTCTATTGCAGATGGGGTCAGTACCCCTAACCATTTGTTGTTCAAGGGCCAATTGCAATCATACTTAATGTATTATAATCTTGCTCATTTCCCAGCTGTATAATTTTCACAGTATCAACAAACACTTTTACAAAAGTTTTACTGATTATAAAGTGAATTATTTGAATATTTGACCATTCAGAATGATATTTATAATTATTTTGGATATTTGAGGGTAATTTTATATTCACTAAACCATTTTTACTATCTACAAATATCTCTTTTTTAAATTAATGTTAATAATCTCCAAAAATTCAAAGTGGATAAGAACTAAATGTCAACTTCCCCATAATATTTACCAGATGCTATATTTAAATGATATAATCATTAAAGCTAGGGAAGGGACAGCAGGAGGTGGGGAGATAGAGGAGGGATAGCATTAGGAGAAATACTTAATGTAGATGATGGGGTGATGGATGCAGCAAACCACCATGGCATGTGTATACCTATGTAACAAACCTGCACATTCTGCATATGTACCCCAGAACTTAAAGTATAATAATAAAAAAAGAGAAAATAATAATAATAATTCAAGCATTTATTAGCAATCCAGGAACAAAAACAGTCACACCTCCAGTATTTATAAACTCAGTGAAGTCCTGGCATCACTTCAACTTTTTTTTTTTTCTTCCAACTTCTTTTTTAGGTTTAGGGAATACACATGCAGGTTTGTTACATGGGTTAATTGCATGTTGCTGGGGTTTCATGTACAGTTGATTTTGTCACCCAGGTAGTGAGCATAGCACCTACTAGGCAGTACCTGATAGACACTCCTCCCACCCTCCAATCTCGAGTAAGCCCTGAGTCTATTGTCCAGTGTCTTTTCTTCTAAACTTTGTGTCTATGTCTACATAATGTTTAGTTTCCACTTAAAAATGAGAACACGAGGTGCTTAGTTTTCTGTTCCTGTGTTAATTCACTTAGGATAATGGCCTCCAGCTCCAGCCATGGTTGCTGCAAAGGACATGATCTCACTCTTTTTTATGGCTATGTAGTATCCCATGGTGTATATGTACATTTTCTTTATCCAGTTCACCATTGATGGGCACCTGGATTGATTCCATGTCTCTGCTATTATGAAAAGTGTGTGATAAAAATGTAAGTGTATATGTCTTTTGGGTAGAATAATTTATTTTCTTTTGGATAAATGCCCAGTAATGGCATTGCTGGTTTGACTGGTAGTTCTTTTTTAAGTTCTTTCAGAAATTTCCAGACACTTTCCACAGTGACTGAACTAATTCACATTCCCACCAGCAATATATAAGCTTTTCCTTTTCCCTGCAGCCTCACCAACATCTCTTGTTTTTTGATGTTTTAATCATAGCCATTCTGCTTGGTGTGAGATGGTATCTCATTGTAGTTTGATTTGTACTTCTCTGATGATTAGTGACGTGGAGCATTTTTTAAACATATTTTTTGCCTAATTGTTTGTGTTCTCTTTTGAGAAGTGTCTGTTCATGCATTTTGCCCATCTTTCAATCAGGTTGTTTCTGCTTGTTCAATTGTTTAAGTTTCTAACAGATTTTGAATATTAGACCTTTGGTGGATGCATAGTTTGCAATTATTTTCTCTTGTAGGTTGTGGGTTTACTCTGCTGACAGTTTATTTTGCTGTCCAGAAGCTCTTTAGTTTAATTAGTTCCCACTTGTCAATTTTTGGTTTTGTTGCAATTGCTTTTGGAGTCCACATCTTGAAATCTTTGCCAAAGTCTATGTTCAGAATGGTATTTCCTATATTTTCTTCTAGGGTTTTCATAGTTTTAGGTTTTATATTTAAATCTTTAATCTATCCTCAGTTTATTTTTGTATATGGTGAAGTGTAGGAGTCCAGTTTCAATCTTCTGCATATGGCCAGCCAGTTATCCCAGAGCCATTTATTGAATAGGGGGTCCTTTCTCCATTGCTTGTTATTGTTGATTTTTTCAAAGAACAGATGGCTGTAAATGTGCTGCCTTATTTCTCGGTTCTATAACCAATTTCACTAGCCTATGGTCTTTTCTTATGTCAGTACCATGCTGTTCTAACTACTGTGGCCTTGTAGTATAGTTTGAAGTGGGGTAGTGTGATGTCGCCAGCTTCATTCTTTCTGCTTAGGATTGTTTTGGCTACTCATACTTGTTATTGGATCCATGTGTATTTTAGAAGAGTTTTTTAATTCTGCAAAAA